>JACEEZ010004178.1:5000-7500 GCA_016584305.1 Chionoecetes opilio | reverse complement strand
GGCCCCCACCACTATCCTGGGAGAGAGGGAGAGTGAGTGAGTATGAGAGGGAGAGTGTGTGTGTGCTTGTGTGTGAGAGTGAGTGAGTGAGAGTAAAAGGCAGGGAAATAAATGTAGGGATAAAAGGTTTAGACTAGAGAAAAAAAAAGAGAGAGAGAGAGAGAGAGAGAGAGCAGAGAGAGAGAGAGAGAGAGAGAGAGAGAGAGAGAGAAGAGAAAAAAAAAATGGAGTTAAAAGGAAGTGAAGGTGTGGTGAGATGTGGAAGAAAAGAGAGAGAGAGAGAGAGAGAGAGAGAGAGAGAGAGAGAGAGAGAGAGAGAGAGAGAGAGAGAGAGAGAGAAAACAAAAATGGAGTTAAAAGGAAGTGAAGGTGTGGTGAGATGTGGAAGAAAAGAGGAGAGAGAGAGAGAGAGGAGAGAGAGATGAGAGAGAGAGACGAGAGAGAGAGACGAGAGAGATGAGAGAGAGGAGACGAGAGAGAGAGAGAAAAAAAAAAAATGGAGTTAAAAGGAAGTGAAGGTGTGAGTGAGATGTGGAAGAAAAGAGACGAGAGAGAGAGAGAGAGAGAGAGAGAGAGGAGTGAGAGAGAGAGAGAGAGAGAAGAGACCGAGAGAGGAGAGAGAGAGAGAGCGGACGAAGAGAGAGAGATGAGAGAGAGAGGAGAGAGAGAGGTAAAGTTCAAATGTACTAAAATTAGAGATTGGAGAAGGGAGAGGCAGTGACACATGGAGATAAAAAGATGCGTCAGAGAGAGAGAGAGAGAGAGAGAGAGAGAGAGAGAGAGAGAGAGAGAGAGAGAGAGAGAGAGAGACTACATACTTACTTTTTATTCCAAAATGCCACACTGTATCCAAATTGAGAAGAAGGTTGTCCATTTAGCACTGTAGAATATTGTGGACTGTGTTGAAACGCCTCCACTCCTCCTCCTCCTCCTCCTCCTCCTCCTCCTCCAGACAGCATCATCATCATCATCACCATCAATACTTCTTGTAGGTATTTCTTTCTTCTCACAAACGCCATTGTCTTCTTTTTCTTCATCTTAATCTTTTCTTAATTTTTCTTCCTCCTCCTCCTCCTCCTCTTGTTCCTCTCCTGAAAGTGGAATAAAAGGAAAAGTGAAAATTTATGATATGTTAATGGCGAGTCTTCAAAGCTAACGCCGCCAGATGTCTCTCGCGCTCTCACTGCCTCTACACTTCGAGCCTGAATGATCTATTAATTACCGTAAATTCCCTGTGCTTCTTCGGGGCATATCAGAACTACACTTCAATACAATAACTGAAACAGTTCTTAATAAAAATGTAGTTTATCATTTTATTTTTCTGCACTTGATGAAAATATTGACAAAACAGACTACTTGAAAACTCTCATCTTTGAAAATACGCGTCTTTTCATGGAAACACTGCAAGCTCAAGCAGAAAGAGGCTTCAGGAAGTATCTACTTGTATGTAAGCGTTCGCTGAGGACCTGTTTTGGGTGTGTCTGTCTCTCTTGGGACGAACATTTAACCAAGAAGCAGTGTGGCGTTCAGCATCTCCACATAAACCATCCCGAGGTCAGGATCATACCACTCACTTTGTTATTGTCCTCACTCCGCTAAGGTCTAAGCTCAGCTGTTGTTATTAAGTATTAAATGTTATTAAGTATTGTTGGCATTAAGTATATGCTATTAAGTAGCTGTTGGTAGATCATCACCCCGACACGTTGCCTGTGGCGCTGCCGCTTGTTTAGTAAACAACAGTCTCGACCGTCTTGGATACAGGACTGTCGCTGCGGTGACACCGACTAAAATTGCGAATGCTTACATACAAGTAGATACTTCCTGAAGCCTCTTTCTGCTTGAGCTTGCAGTGTTTCCATGAAAAGACGCGTATTTTCAAAGATGAGAGTTTTCAAGTATTCTATGTTTTGCCAATATTTTCATCAAGTGCAGAAAAATAAAATGATAAACTACATTTTTATTAAGAACTGTTTCAGTTATTGTATCGAAGTGTAGTTCTGATATGCCCCGAAGAAGCACAGGGAATTTACGGTAATTGATAGATCATTCAAGCTTAACCCCTTGAGGCCCAGAACGTAATTTCCATTGTAATTTGGGTACCATCAGACGATTTTAGTGAATATAAGCAATATTTTATAGCTATGACCTGCTTAGTATTCTTGGCCACTAGGGAATTTGGTATATTCAATTAGTTTTCGTTGTTTTATGGCACGACAACAACGATTTTTCATAACAGGAAAGATCTCGTGGCTCTTTGGTCCCATTACGCTTTTTCCCACCTTTCTGACAGCACTGGAGATATCTGGTGGCGTTAGCTTTTCAGAGTTCTCCCCATTAATGTCTCTCTCTCTCTCTCTCTCTCTCTCTCTCTCTCTCTCTCTCTCTCTCTCTCTCTCTCTCTCTCTATCTATCTATTTGTCTATATCTATCTCGCTTTCGCTCTTTATCTCTATCTATCTATCTGTCTATCTCTATCAATCTCTCTATCTATCTATCTCTC
>JACEEZ010004176.1:0-56953 GCA_016584305.1 Chionoecetes opilio | reverse complement strand
TACCTGTTAGAATTGAATATATGCTAGCCTCATATATGTAGTATGAATATTTTTTCAGGACTGGAAAAAAATATGATGAAGAATTTCTCAGAAAACTTTAGGTAGATTCACTGTGAAGCGTATTAAGCTCCGGCTGAATAGGGATAAAATTAAATTAAATATTTTATTGCATGAAGAAGATACATTTTAACTCAAGAAGACCAGAAAAAAGTGAAGATTGATTTCTCATGAAATTATTGATACAGACAACATCCATTATTTCATCCATGCATGAGTTGTAAACGCTAGAGGAAAGGTTAATGCTAAGAATGATGGAGTAACTGTTCCCTTGGGATCATGTGCCCCATTCAACGGGAACTAAATGAATTCACGAAGTTTCTGCATTAGGATCACACACTGGTTTCAGCCTTGATTCCTACCTTTTCAATGTGAATTTCTACTTATTTTATTTGTCAGACTTTGCACTCATGTAGTTGTATGTAGCCAGATGAAGAAAATTAAGATTGAGCTTTTGAAAAATCACTTAAAAGTCTATTTGGATGAATGAAAACTTCAGGAATTGAGGAGTTTAGTGAAGTAGAAGATGTATTCTGTTAGTCACATTCCCCTCTCCTGCCCCACACACGCTGCTGCTGCAGGAGCCGCTGCCTTCCTTCATGCAGCTGCCCGTCTCCACCATCCTCACTTTCATGAAATTCTTAACAGTCGCAGTTCTTCTCCGTAGACGTCATCTCCTTCCTACAGCGCATCACTGACCTCTGTTTGATCTGATAATCTTTTGGAAGGTTCCAAACTTCCCCCCTTCGCACCATGCCGTCTTCTCACACATGGCATTGCCTGGCTTCATGTGTTGCCACCTCCTTTTTCTCTTATCACAGCGCCATCTGACCTCGCTTTCTGGTGCTTCTTTTTTCCATAAATTCACTGAGTAGGGTTTGCTGCAGATAAATTGAACAGCTGCCTACCATCTAAGTGGGTAAAGGCAACCTACCCATCTATGGGGTAGAGTGCTGATGTAAAGTGTGTCATGCCTTCGCTATATACGTATTTTCATGTGAGGATAAGAATCGTCCACACAGTAGTGACGGCCGCATTGGAAGTCTTTGTCTTCTGCATGGTAATGCTGACATTTTTTTGGCTCAGTAAATAATGCTTTTACTTTGCGAGTCAGGAGTTTTTGTTTTGATGTGTTCAAAGGAGGGGAAAAAATGATCTTATTTTCTCATGTTCCCACTCTGTAATTAGTTGCTGTGATCACTCTGAATTCCTAGGTATTCAGAGATCCAGGGAAATCAGTGCTGGGTTAATTAATCCTCCTTGAGCTGACTTTTTAAAGACTGAATTCTATACAATATTTGTACCAGAAATATTAAGAATGTTGAAAAAGATCCATCTCAGTGCATCCCTCAGTAGTAGCATTGAGACTCTTTGATGCGCCTAAAGAACACTTTCCAAAATCTATCATGAATCTATCTAGTTATGCTGTGGTTCTGAATTTTAAAAGCATGAAATTAAAAGCAATTATATTTATTACACGTTTTGCCATTAGCCTGTCTTCCATTATGTTTTATATTTTCTTAAAGTAAGCTCTGGGATATATATATATATATATATATATATATATATATTATATATTATATATTATATTTTATATATATATATATATATATATATATATATATATATATATATTTGTGTGTGCTACAAAAGATCAAAAATGGTTTGCACTTCACAAAGAGGTAAACAAACAACATTTCAACTAGAAATATGTACACAAGATAATTATTGTTAATATCATTTGTTGTTGTTGTTTTCATTGTTGATGAATGATATGCTTTGTTAGGTAATATTGTTATTGCTATTTTCATTATTTCTATTATCATAATAGTAATAATAATTATCAGTTAGCAGTTATTACAAATTGTATTTGATATTTTTTGTGGGTCAACTGCTGTTTGTAGCAGCCCACCTGTTTGGCAGAAGGCCTTAGGCGTGAGGCAAAATAACAAGTCATTATTATCATGGCACCAGACACAGGCTAGAAAAAAGAAGAAATTATTGGATACTTTCATGAAGTTGTATTTGTAGCTTACATGGTATATATATATATATATATATATATATATATATATATATATATATATATATATATATATATATATATATATACGTACTTATATACTTACATATATACTTATATTGTTTTTGTGCTCGTATTTGTATTTCTTTTACTTTCAGATAATGTTATGAAACCCAATGCTTTACACACATCCAAAGATTTAGAGTTACCTTAAGATTGTAAATCTTTTTCTACGTAGATAGAGGATTACATATCAGAACTGCTATGAGATGTCATGTTGATTCATCACTTAATGTGAATTTCTATAAATCTGCATATGTGTCCAGGTGCAGAAAATGCTTATTGATTTATTCTTATTCATTATTATTCAGTTTTTACATAAATCTTTCCACAGTTATTGTTTATAAATGGAATACGTATTTGGAAAGTCAGTCTCTTAGATATATGGATAGGTCCTTACATCTACCATACTTGTGTGCTGGTGGAGCAGGAGCAATGCCTTGGCTGAGTGGGTGAGGCATGGATGGGCCAGCAGGGGAAGGGTGGGCTGCAGTGCCTTGGCTCATGGTCCCCTGTCACTATACTTGTATGACACTTTACTATGACTTCCAGGACAAGAAAATCAAACACTTATTCGATATGATATAAAAAGTGGATGAGAAATATGTAATGTCACATTTTCAAGTCTGGAAACTTGCCTGCCAGTGACAGAGGGACAGATGCACTGGCAATCCAGAACTAATGCATCACAGATTGGAATGAGTTTTCCTACATAATACATTTTGTTGCCCATATTATATTAGATGTTGAACATTGAGTAATGTTGATTTGTTATTTTGATTAGCTATATGTCATTAGCAATATATTGGTTACTTTCATTGACTATCTGTTATTAGCAGTACAAAATATGTTCAGTTTATGAGGCCAATGAGGACAATTAGAGTGCTTTTACACAAATAGCACTCTGAAGTTGCAATGTGATAGACAAGAGTATATTACTCTAACCTGTACATAACCCACAAATAACAAGAGGCTCATACTTACTCTGGATGTATGTTGACTCCAGGCTGATGTCTGAGCAAGTCTCAAGCCACTTGGCCAATGCCTCCCATACACTGATTAGATTAAGAGGAAGACAGCGTATCAATATTTGAAATATTTTATGTAAAGATGCCCCATGTCATTAATGTTACTGTTGATATGAATATGGATTACATTTTCACCCGGTAGATGTTCGTTATGAAAAACGTGTATATTCAGTGGAGCCATGTACCTTTTTTTCAGTTTTGAGCTCAGGGTCGGCCTTACAAACTATGGGACCCTCCATTTATTGGCGCCCAAGGTTCACAGCCATGGGTTTTAGACTCTTAAAAGTATCTTGATCTTGATGGTAATAGGTGGCTTTCCTTCATAGCCAGGCCTTTGATATAAGTAAAGTATATTGCAGACCACATCTAGGGGATAGTGCTATCTTTATGGTAGCATGGAAAGCAATCAAAATGTGCTTTTAAAAACGGATTGTGAGTTGTTGTATTTGAACAGACCAGAGTACATAGATTACTCCAGCACGCGGCCCCTAGAGGTGCGAGGCCAGATGGGCTTAAAGCCAGCCCTGCTTGAGCTTGTCATTGTTCATAGCAGTAATACAAAGAGGAGGAGGATTCAGTTGTCACCAAGGAGCAGGATGGCCTGGCATGGCAGGCTTAGTAGTGGTCAAGAGAAAACACTGATTTTGTTCCCCGCCATCGAACAAAACAAATTTTTCTTTAAAATGGCAATTATTCAAACCAGTAGTTTTCATGATTATTAGAAATATATTCTCTTACTACTTAGGCTGTGTTCAAACTAATATAGGTTTACCAATGATAGCAACATATAGATCAGAGAAGCTGTTAATCCGTCCCCGGATATTTAAGGACTAGGAGTATAGCAACCAAGTTATTCATTTCTTTCTACTTCTCTTTGGTAGATATTTAGCATGCCAGTATTCAGGGCTCATTTTTTATTTATGGAAAGCTTTTGTTAATCTCAGCTTCTTGAAATGTAGACTTCTCTATACTAAGAGTTTAATCTCATGCTTCTACTAAGTTCCCCCCCCCCCCCCCCCCCCTCCTTGTTTCCAGGCCCACTGTTGGGGGGGATTCGGGCCCCTGTCCTCGGTCTGACTAATTTTGCCTGGCCTTTCCTGTCTTCCTCCTTTTTCCCTCCTTCCCTCTATATCTCCTCTTATCCCCCTTTCCTCTTAAGGTGTGAGAGCCGTGCTGATGGGATATGAGGCTGGCTTCGGGCCAGTCGTTAACAGCCTCAGGGTGCCACGGGCACGGTATACCCTCAGTGCCACTATGCCCTTGCTCCTCACAGGGGTTTTGGGGGGCCGACCTTTTTACCCCAGGCTCACCATAGTCATTGATAATATTTCTCCTGTTTCTACAGGGGCTTTAAGGCCAGCCCCTCTATCAAATGACTCTATGGATTCTCCTGCTCCTCTTTTGACCGGCCCGGAATACTGATATGCCCATACCCCAGACAAGACCCTGAGAGACCCTTAGTACTCCTGGGTCCCCTAGACAGATCAAGACTCTATCCTCAGCACCAGGCAACACTCCCGCCCCACAACCCCGTTACCTCTTTCATAACTTCATCCTTGCCTCCCTCCTCTTCTCCAACCTTCTTTGCCTTCTTCTACATCATATATACAAAGACCCTCTGCAACTGTTGTAGAGGGTCTTTGATATATAGCTACTCTTGCATACCATTGTTCTCCCTCCAGGAGAGCTACAGCCCGCACAGTCACCTCTTCCTCTCACCCACGCCCATCTACTTCTCTCCTCTCCATAATTCAACACTTTCTTTGGTCCTCCAAAATGGGACCGTTTTATCACCATCCCGTTCACCCCTCCCCCCCCCTTACTCTGATAATACTCTTCGTTTCCAAAGATGCCTCCAACAGCAGGTTGGCAAAGTTTCATTCCGTAGCCACCCTGACCGGACTGGTCCCTTCTGGTAATAGTGTAATGGTTCAAATAGCCTAGAAAACCACTTTCCGAAGTGGATATCCGTTTGGTTCAGTGGTATCGTCCCCGGCTGTGGAGGGGCGACCTTGAAGGCGGGATGGGTTCGAACCCCACCATGATCACTATAAAAATGAGAAATAAGATTTATTCCCCAAATTGTGATTGTTACCCTGCCAGTTCGTCTGAGGAAGGATTCTTCTGACGGGATTCAAAAGGGTTAATTGTGGGGCCACGGCAGTGTAACGCTCTGTCGGACTCACATTACACCTATGGGTCAGTACATTGGCTCCCTGTTCACAGTCCCCTTGACCAGCAGTGCCCTGTGGATACGTGTGTGGATATGTGGCCCGTGATATAGCCCGTGTGGATATGAGGGCTGCCGCCCCTTCGGCATGCTCTTCAGAATAACATCACAACGACAGTCAATCTTGTTCCTCCAACAGATACACGTCCTTCATTTGATTGACCATCCTACCCTAACATCCCGTTCCTTTCCCCTTCCCTCACCGTTTCACTCTCTCTCTCTCTAACCCCTCTCTTTTTATGCTTTTCCAGTGCCATATCACCTCTGATGTCTGGCACATTTCCCTTTTTGGCATTTCAATCAATTCTACATAGTTACAGTCCTTCAGATAAGACAATTATACTGAATCTCCCAAGTAAATAGTTGTATTGGAAATTGTCCTCATTGAACCTTGGCATTAAAAATTCATGCAGTGCCTGTTATTCAGATCTTACTCCACATTGTTATAGAAATTGCATTCTGTAGCTCCTACTTTGGTTTATTAAAGATTTGCATAATCAGAAAACATTTAATACTGCACTGTTTTGAGGAAACAAATATTGATGTGATAGTGTCATGATGGTTTACTCTCAAACCAACTACACACCTTTTTTCTCTCCCGCCTAAGTCTCATCACTTCTTAGCCCCCTGTCTCCTTCCCACATGGTTCTTTCTTCCCCTCCATCACACTGGAGCATCACACGAGGACACTCTTGCTTCTTCCACCTTCTACCTGCCCAGCTTTTCCTGTACAGGGTGTCTCAAAAGTTATTATTTATTTTGGTGATCTTACAGGTGTTTTGAAAAATGCCATATGTAGCCTACTGGCATAATGATAGGTGCCGCAGATGCAGAATCGTGTATTTGAAACAAGTTTACCTAATTGTTTTCAACAAATTATCTAAGACTTTAAATTTTTATTTTAGGCCCATATCGCTAAAAATAAATGTAGAGAAATAGGTGTTTGATACGCTCGCAATTTCTAGCACATAAGATGCCTCCCGAGACATTAGTGCGTCCTCTTCAAATGCTTCTTAAACAGGTGCGGTTCTTTCTTCAGTTTTTCATAGGCATCCACTTCTGCTTTTGTCATGCATAGATCTGGTTCTACAAAAAAATAATTACTTATTACTTATGAATAACCTTGTTTGTAAAGGCATTTTCTGCGGGGGATTTTTGGTTGCAATCGGAACATTTTTGGTTGCAAACGGTCACAACAACAACAAATGATTGCGGGTCGGGCCAATCATCTTCCCTGGATGGTTGAACAGGGATCAAAATTTGAGCAACCGAAATTTTTTCGGTTGCAACCAGGATCCCCGCAGAAAACACCTTATGACTTTTTTATGAAACTTTCTTTCACATTTTTTTCTAATTTTCTTGCACTTCATACTTTTTTATCTTGCATGTTACCACAAACTCCTGTTCTTCCACATTCATCGTCAGTGGTGTGGCTCTGAAATGGAAATATAAAACGAAAACTAATCCAAATTTGTTTAAACCAATCAAACTTTTTCATAAATACACAAATATGCATCTGAGGCACAAATTATTATGCCAGTAGTATAGCATTTTTCTAAAGCCCCCCCTGAATCACTGAAATAGATATTGACTTGTGTGACAACCTGTATGGGTGTAGTATTTGTCTCTTTGTGTGAGCGCTTGCCTACTAGATCTCAGATACTTGGGAGCCTTACCATGCATTGTAATATCAGTGATTGCTTTGTGATGTCTTTTTAAAACCATCATTCTTTTACGTTGTAGTTGAAGCTCAGGTGCAGTTAAAGTATTTGCAGTCAAGTACTTTATAGGAAATAGAAATATCATACAATTAACATTTGCATGGAGTGAGAGATCAATGTACATATTTACAGATTGTTGTTGTTATAATCATAGGGCTAAGGAAAGAAGTGTAGAGTCAAGCTATGAAAGGAAAGATGAGATAAAGTTCCTGATTTGATAATGATGTAACCTGGTTCTTGTCCCAGTGTGCATTGACTTCATGGTCCTTTGTTGAGGTCACTGTTAGCCCCATGCGTGTCCTGTGTACGAGGTAACATAGACTTTCATACATACTATACATATTAATCAACATCACCCCAGATCTGCCTAACCTTAGCAGTTCATCACACACACAAATTATCACACATGTACACTGAGGTAGGTAGGTGTACATGACGGGTCTACAACATTTTTATCTAGCAGTTTTCATGTCTTGCTGGAAATTCTCATCAATCCAGATCGTGGAAAGTTATTGTCATGTGAAAACGATTCGTCATCCTGTTCTGATACAGTTGGTGATGTGAAAATGTGTTTTGCAGTATCAAAAAAGAACTTGTAAATATAACAGGAAATGCTGAACACATTCTAGTTTTGAAAGGATCAATATTTCAGATAGCATACACATTATTTTTGAAGTCAAGAATGCTTAAACATTTCCCCGATTTTTTTTTTCATCTTCTTTTCAAAAGGCAAGTCCCATACATTGCTTCATTCTCCTTTTGAGAATTTTTCACACACACACACACACACACATTTACATGACAGATGGGTTGAACAGCTATGTAAGCTTACATATTTGTGGATGATGTGAAAATGATGAGGAAGGTGTAAGATGAGAAGGATCGGTGATTGTTACTGTAAGATGCAGATAAGATCTATGGACAGAGCAGAAGTGGGAAATGGAATTTAATTCAGAAAATTGTAAACTATTAGAGATGGTTAAGAGGGCAAAGAGGAAAGATGGATCTATGAAGTGTGAAGCAAGATAATCACTACAGCCAATACGTATGGGAAAGTACTCAGAAGTACTACATAGTTCAGGACTATATATTGCCAATGAAACTGAATTAGATAGTTGTTGCAGCATATCAACTCATAACAAATATCAAAATGGTATTTACCTACATGAATGAGGATATGCTTAGCTGACTGTGGCCATGATCCACCTTGGGTTAGATACCTGGCGGCATGCTCTCAGGTCTCACCACAAGAAAAGAAAGTGAAGAAGATTGGAAGGATTCAAGAGTAACCACAAAGATTGTTCCCATTCTAGCAGACGCCAATTAAGGAGAAATTTGGTTTGTTTCTGCTGAAAGTAATGAGAGAAAGAGGAGACTTGAAAGTGGTGTTAGTAATGATAGGAAAGAATTGATAGGGATGACCCATACGTATGGAATGCAAGTCACAAGAGGATTTGGGGAAAAGATGAAGACAATATACTTGAAAGATGCTAAGAAGCATGGCTTTCCGTAAAGATGTATTGCTGTGTGTAATAACTGAACAATGAAATATAAATATTCTAGTTTTGACCAAATGAGATATGGAGACAGGGAGGACCCTATGAATATACATGTAGCTAACCCGTTTCTTGTTGATCACACTTAGGTAAATATACACAAAGGAGAGAGACAGAGTGTATATGATGTCTGGGTCAGTGAGGGGGATTGCTAGGAGTGGACGGAGAAAATCTTTTGACAAGGGGTGATGAAAAAATAATAGGGCACGAAAATTGAAGCAAGAAAGACAAAATGCTAAACAGTGGACAAAACACATCCTACCCAAAGGATTTATACTGTGACTGGATGAAGGGTAGAGATGTGCTAACAAGGAGCATGCTTGAATTGAAAACTAACCACAATAACATTAGATACAAGGGACAACATGAGCCTCAATCAAATTTATGTACTATGTAAAAGTATGTTTACTAAAAATTACTTGGTATATTAACAAAATTTGTTCCATTCTTGAAGCAGTAACATTTAGTTCTGTGCATTTATCACGGGAAAGTTAGATGAATATGTTGTATATTCTGGAAACTGAATGAGACATGGTATTTCAGGGAGTACATTTCTTTTATAGTGAGGCATTGAGGCATGTGGTCTTGCACCCTGGAATGAGGGAGTTGTGGTTTCAGTCTATGAGTTAGTCTTAAGATTAGTATGTTGTACTGTGTAATATGATATATCTAAACAACAATAAGGTTTTTGTTGACAGGTATAATCGAGTGTTACAGATAGACATGTTAGATTAGTTTTTCCTATTTGTTTGTTTTCAATTCTCCTCCCCCCGCCCCTTCTCTCTCTCTCTCTCTCTTTTTTTTTTTTTTTTTTAAAGTTGTTAAGTATTGCACCATATGAAAAATCTATATTTTTGTATTTACATGGTATAAGTTAAGAGATTCATGTGAGTTTTATGTCTTTTTCAAAGGCTGAAGTACATGCCTTGTGGCAGTGATGAATAGATGTGCAAAATGTGTTTGACTTTTTTTTATGTTCATTATTGTATTTTACTTTAGATCATATATAGTGGAGATTAGTACACACACACACACACACACAACACACACACACACGGTGTATCAGGCGCGCTCAAGAAAGCTCCCAACACAACTGGCCATTGTGACTGGCTGCTGTGGCCAAACAAGGATGCAGAGGACCCCAAAAGACCTTGAGTATCTACAGGTGAGAGCTATGCAGTTTAATAGTCCCGTCTCCATATGATTAGCCTAAAAAAAGTGAAAAACGTAAACAAGGATGGAAACTCCCGCCAAAACACCGTTCGATGGTTTTGATACCAAAGAAAGACATTAGGGCTGAAAATGAACCAGACAAGAGTCCTAATGCTGGAAAGTGTAGTACACGAACTAATGGACAAATTAGATAAGATGGAAAAAAGAGTGTTCGTCCTGGAAAAAGATAATACTATTTTTAAAAATAGAGTGGGCGAATTAAATGGAAAACAAGACGACGAAAAGGTAGTGAAAATGCACGCAGAAATGTATTCAGTACATAAGAAATGGAAAATGACACAAGAGGAAATGAAAGATGAAAGAAAGACATGGAAGATAGAAAAAGAAAAAGACCAAGAAAGCTTATGTCAGATAATTGAAGATCAAGAAAATGAAAAGAAAAATCTGACCAAAGAAGTAGTAAAAGTAATCAAACAAAAGGAAAATTTAGTAGGAGATACGGTGGACAAAAATAAATGTGTCATCATTTTTGGTTTGAAGGAAAAAGTGCTGCCCAAGAAAAACTTAAGAGAAGAGGAAGAAAAGAAAGTGTCAAAAGAAATATTTAAAGTAGTAGAAGAAAATACGGAGGTAGAAGAAATAGAAGAGATACATAGGTTAGGCAAATATGAAGAGGAAGGGGCCCGCCCCCTAAAAGTTAAGTTTAGGTCACAAAATACAGCACTAGATATATTGTCTAAGGCATGGAAACTGGCAAAGACAGAAGAATATAAGAAAATATGGATAAGAAAAGATATGAATGAGGAAGAAAGAGCCAGATTGAATGTACTGTTTAAAGAAGCCAAAGAAAAAAACTAATTGAGAACGGAAGAGGAAAAACAGAAATTCTATTGGAGAGTTTTAGACCAAAAACTGAAGAAGTGGTATCTAAAAGAGAAAGAGTAAGAGAAGACAGTTCAAAGAAAAATGAAAAAGGATGGCAGGTATTGTACACAAAAATAAATGGGCTAGTGTCAACATTAACAGAAGTAAACGATTACCTGAGAGCCAAGAAACCAGACATATTAGGTCTAGTAGAAACGAAGCTGAGTGATTCTAAGGATGTGCCAGTTGGGGAGGGTCAATATAATGTATGGAGGCAAAACAGAAATCAGAAAAAGGGAGGTGGTGTAATGGTGTTAACAAGGAAGGATGTGGTAGTAGGGAATGTGGAAAAAGGAGAAGGAATGGCAGAGGTGTTGAAGGTAGAGTTGGTGATGAAAAAAGGAAGAATAAGAGACTTAGTACTCGTATACGTTCCACCTAAGACAAATTCCTGGGGGAGAGAGGAATATGGAGACATGGTAAGAGACACAAGCAAATGTTTAAAGAATACGATGGAAAATAGTGAGAACATAATTTTGATGGGAGATTTTAACTGCAAAGAAGTTTGCTGGGAAGAATGGTATACTGAAGGAGGAGAAAACTCATGGGGTGGTACATTGTTGGATTTGGTAATGAATAACATCATGACTCAGTGGATTAAAGAGAACACAAGATTCAGAGGTAGCGAAGAACCATCAAGACTAGACCTACTATTGACGAAAGAACTGGAAGTAATTAGTAAAGTAAATTATCAGTGCCCACTTGGAAAGAGCGACCATGTACTTATTGAATTTGAAATAAATGATAGCCAAAAAAAGGGGAGAAGAGAAGAACACAAGAAAGGAAGATACAATTATGGAAAAGCAGACTGACGGATTAAGAACATTCTTCGGAGAGACAGACTGGAGTAATTTCCATGCAGCAAGGAGTACCCAGAAAAAATGGGATGAGTTCATCTGAATTTACACCGAAGGAATAAATAGTTATGTTCCAAGGATAGTTATCAGAAAAAAGAAAAAAAAAAAATGGTTTAACAGAAAATGTGAATTAGCAAGACTAGAGAGAAAAAACATGGAATAGTTGGAGGAAAAAGGAGGTATCAACCTTTGGGAGAAGTACAAAACAACTAGAAATGAATATGTAAGAATCCGAAGAGAAGAAGAAAGTAACTATGAGAGGAATATAATAGAAAAATGTAAGAACGAACCGAAACTTTTCTATAGATATATTAATGGAAAAATGAAAAACAAGGAAGGAATAGATAAGCTGAAGGTAGAAGGCATAGTGTATGAAGATGCATTACAACAGGCTGAGGTGATGAATAAGTGCTTACAGACTGTATTTACAAGAGAAAGTGAATTTAAAACGAAAAATATAATAGCAAAAGAAAATATAATGGAAGACATAAAAGTAAACGTAATAGAAGTAAAAAGGCTAATGGAAAGTAAAGATGTGAGAAAAGACCCGGGTCCAGATGGAGTGTCGAACTGGATAATGAAAGAGTGCAGTAACCAACTAGCAGGAAAGTTACATAGTGTAATTGAGAGTTCACTCAAGGAGAGCAGAGTCCCGCTTGATTGGAAAAGAGCAAATATTGTGCCAATTCACAGAGGAGGAGACAAAGAAGAACCACTAAATTACAGGCCAGTATCATTAACAAGTGTAGTGGCAAAAATGTGTGAAAAAATTGTGAAGGACAGATGGTTGAAATATTTGGAAGAGACAAACACACTCGCAGGTGGCCAGTTTGGATTTAGAGGAGGAATGTCATGTACAACGAATTTATTAAGCTTTTACTCGAGTGATCAATGTGACACAGGAAAGAGAGGGGTGGGTCGATTGCACATACTTGGACCTAAAGAAGGCATTTGACAAGGTACCTCATAAGAGACTGCTCTGGAAGCTAGAACATGTAGGAGGATTGAAGGGTGGTTTGCTGAAGTGGATGGAAGACTTTTTGAGCAACAGAGAGATGAGAACAGTAATAATAGATCAGAAGTCAGAATGGTGCAGTGTGATAAGTGGAGTTCCTCAAGGATCAGTATTGGCCCCAGTGATGTTCTTGGTCTATGTAAATGATATGACAGAAGGAGTAAACAGTTATATGAGTTTATTCGCTGATGATGCTAAATTACTAAGAAAAATAGAAAGTAAAGAGGACTGTGAGGATTTACAAAAGGATCTAGATAAGATTTTCAGATAGAGTCAACTATAGGAAATGGAGTTTAATGCTAAAAAGTATAAAAGTGATGGAAGTGGGCAGTAGCAAAAAGAGACAGAGAGGAAAGTATTCGATGGGAAATTAATGGATAATCAAAACAAAGGTCGAAAAAGATCTGGGAGTATGGATTACGGACAATTTGTCACCTGAGAAGCATATAAACAAGATCACAGGAGATACATTCAGTTGCTGAGGAATATAAGAATGGCATTCAAATATCTGGATGAAGAGATGATTAAGAATTTGATAACATCTTTGATTCGACCAAGGTTGGAATATGCGGCAGTGATTTGGTCACCACATAAAAAGAAGGATATAAGGAAGATTGAGAGAATACAAAGAGCAGCCACAAAAATGGCTCCAAGCCTGAGAGATTTACCATATGAGGAAAGACTTTCAAGACTAAAACTCCCAACGCTTGAGAAAAGAAGAGAAAGGGGAGATTTTATAGCAGTGTATAGAGCATCAATGGGTCTGGAAAAAATTGACAGAGAAGATCTGTTTGT
Source organism: Chionoecetes opilio (assembly GCA_016584305.1). Taxonomy (NCBI): domain Eukaryota; kingdom Metazoa; phylum Arthropoda; class Malacostraca; order Decapoda; family Majidae; genus Chionoecetes; species Chionoecetes opilio. Next base: position 43,514 of record JACEEZ010004176.1, on the reverse strand, counting down.
GTGGGACGATAGAAGTGCAAGAGGTCATGAGAAGAAATTGAAAAGGACAACATGCAAGAGAGATATAAAAAAATACAGCTTCCCGTATAGAAGCATAGAAGCCTGGAACAACCTTGATGCAAAAGTGATTAATGCAAGAAGTATTCAGGACTTCAAAGGCAAGCTGGATAATAGTAGATTTGGAGACGGGACAGTATGAGCATAGCTCTTTTCCTGTATGTTACAACTAGGTAAATACATACACACACACACACACACACGTTTTCAAAGATAAGATTGACCAGTTGAGACAAGGAGACAGGACCGCACGGGTGTAACTTATTTCCCGTGTATATCATAACTAGGTAAATAGTTTTCCACTGTTTCAGTCGTTCATTAGACGTCCAACTCAACAGGAACTAAGTGATTCACGGAGAGATGCCACAGAGCGCCTAACTTCTGATCTTTCTATAATTTCTGATTGGGGCAAAGCAAACCTTGTTTTGTTCAATGCCTCAAAAACCTAATTTCTTCACCTATCTACTCGACAAAACCTTCTAGACAACTATCCCCTCTTCTTCAACGACACACAACTGTCTCTCATTTACAATGAACATTCTAGGACTATCTTTTACTAAAAATCAGAACTGGAAATCTCACATCTCAACTCTTGCTAAAACAGCTTCTAAGAAGTTAGGTGTGCTGTGGCGTCTGCGTCCATTTTTTTCTCCCTCCCAATTGTTTTTTTTTTTTTTTACATTTGTGCCCATAGCGCCTGTAGGCAGTGGTGACCCAGGGCTCGGATGGTAGGCTCTGGAGGTTCACTTGAGGGCTGTGATGGTTGGTCCTCGCCCGTGGTGGCGCAGGCAGGATTCTTATAGTGATGCCTGTGAGGCTCATGCCGCCCCCCTGTGTCCTCCGATGCACTCGCAATCGAAGGTAGAGTTGATGGGCAGGGCATGTGGGTGTTCTTAGGCCACTCGACGGTGCAGAAAGGTTTTGGTTTTCTTCGAGGATCGAACTCGGGTCACCGAGAACGCCAGTCGGAGACGCTAACCACTCCGCTACCGCCTCCCCCTAAAACACTTGCTCTGTACAGGGGCCTTATCTGCCCATGTATGGAGTATGCCTCTCATGTTTGGGGAGGATCCACCCATACAGCTCTCCTAAACAGGGTTGTGTCTAAAGCTTTTTGTCTCATCAACTCCTCTCATCTGACTGACTGTCTTCAATCTTTAAATCACCGCCGCAATGTTGCTTCTTTTGCTATCTTCTACCGTTATTTTCATGCTCACTGCTCTTCTGTACTTGCTTCCTTACCTCACCCCCTCGGACAGCCTCACTGCACAAGACTTTCTACTCATTCCCATCCCTATTCTGTCCATCTCCCTAATGCAAGAGCAAACCAGTATCTTCAGTCTTTATCCCCTTCACTGGTAAACTCTGGAACTCTCTTTCTGTTTCTATTTTTCCACCTTTCTATGACTTAAATATTTTCGAGAGGAGCAACAAGACACCTCCCGAACTAAATTGACCCACCCAACATTTTTATATTCTCTTACTATCTTCTTTATAAGGGACTGGCAATTAATCAGGCTTTTTACTAATTCTTTTTTTTGCCCTTGGCCACTTTGTGATGTAAAAAATATATACATACAAATATAAATACATAGGTAAATACACAAGAGAAGAATCTTGGCGTAATAATTCAGAACAATTTATCACCAGAGAAACGCATTAATAGAATGGACCCATTTACTCTACTTGAGGTAAAGATAGATTGGAAATCTTCAAGCCTCATATAGTAAGGCAGTGATGTTGAATTTTCGATGTGAACAGTATTTTTGATGATACAGCCAATTTAAGTACAGGAAAATTTTGCATTCTAAAACAACCGACGCCATGTTGTGACTCCCCTGACTCCCCTCTGCTCCGACCAGCACAGCGGCCGCTCCACAGTAACATTGGCTTGCATTACCCCCACTACCGCAAGATGGCCAGTAATCCTCCTTCAAGTGATGTGCTAGATTTTTGCTGTGTTTGTGAATATATAAGTTGTAGTTTATAAGGAAGAAGTGGCCCATGTCACCATGCAAGTGTTGACTTTTGACATCGCAACTCCTTACAGGGATCTCAAATGAACCTGCAATGATATGTACAGCTAGACAGATAGACAACTCACAGAAGAACAGGTAGAATGAGAGCATCTTCCACACACACACAGGCTGGTCAATAGCACACTGTAAATAAAGCACCTTCCACACACACACACACAGGCTGGTCAAGAGCACACTGTAAATAAAGCACCTTCCACAAAAACCACAGGCTGGTAAATAGCCCCTGAAAATAAAGCCCTTTCCCAACACACACCACAGGTGGTCAAGAGCACACTGTAAATAAAGCCCCTTTCCACACACAAAAAAGGGCTGGTCAAAAAGCACACGTAAAAAAGCACCTTCCACACACACACAGGCTGGCAAAAGCCACTGTAAATAAAGCACTTACCCCAAAACCCCACACACAGGCTGGTCAAGAGCACACTGTAAATAAAGCACCTTCCACACACACACAGGCTGGTCAAGAGCACACTGTAAATAAAGCACCTTCCACACACACACACACAGGCTGGTCAAGAGCACACTGTAAATAAAGCACCTTCCACACAACAAAAACAGGTGGTCAAGACACACTGTAAATAAAGCCCCTTTCCCACACAACAAACACACCGGGCTGGTCGAGACACTGAAAATAAAGCACCTTTCCACACACACACAGGCTGGTCAAGAGCCGTAAAAAAGCACCTTCCACACACACACACACACACCACGGCTGGTAAAGACCACTGAAAAATAAAGGCCCCTTTCCACAACACACACCACACACACACACACACACACACACAGGCTGGTCGGGCACACTGTAAAAAAAGCCCCTTTCCCACACACACACACACACACCCCACACACAGGTGGTCAAGAGCCACTGTAAATAAAGCCCCTTCCCACACAAAAACCCCCAAAACCCACACACCACCACACAACACAAAACCCCCCCAACGGGCTGGTCAAGGCCACTGTAAATAAAGCACCTTGCACACACCACGGCTGGTCAAGAGCACATTTACAGTGAAATAAAGCCCCCTTTGCAAAAACCACACACACACACACAGGCTGGTAAAGAGCACACTGTACAGTGTAAATAAAGCACCTTGCACACACACACATACAACACACACCACAGGGGCCCAAGACACACTGTAAGTGTAAAAAAAGCACTTGCACACAACACATACACCACACACCCAACAGGCTGGTCAAGAGCACACGTACAGGGGTAAATAAAGCACCTTCACACACACAACACACAGGCTGGCAAGAGCACACTGTACAGGTAAATAAAGCACCTTCCCCCACACACACAACAGGCTGGCAAGAGCACAGTACAGTGTAATAAACACCTTGCACACACACACAACACACCACAGTGGTCAAGAGCAACTGTACAGTGTAAATAAAGCCCCCTTGCACACAAAACCAACACACACACAGGCTGGTCAAGAGCACACTGTACAGGGAAAATAAACACCTTGCACAAACACACACACACACAGGCTGGTCAAGAGACATGTACAGTGTAAAAAAAGCATTGCACACACACAAAACAACACAACACACAACACACACAGGCGGTCAAGAGCACACTGAAAGGTAAAAAAAGCACCTTGCGCACCAACCACCCCAAACACACAACACACACACACCACACACACCAGGGGGTCAAGAGCACACTGTAGTTAAATAAAGCACCTTGCACACACCCCACACAAAAAACCACACACACACACACACACACACAACCACAGGCTGGTCAAGAGCACCTGTAAATAAAACCCCTTGACACACACACAAAACCCACACACACAAAAGGCTGGCAAGAGCACACTGTAAAAAAAGCACCTTCAACCAACCAAACACACACACACACACAACACACAACACAAGGTGGTAAAGACACTGTCAGTTAAAAAGCACCTTGCACACACACACACACACCACAGGCTGGTCAAGAGCATGTACAGTGTAAAAAAAGCACCTTGCACACCACACACCACACCAACACACACACACCTGGTCAAGAGCCACTGTACAGTGTAAAAAAAGCACCTTGCCACAACACACACCACACACACAGGCGGTAAAGAGCCACTGTACAGTGTAATAAAGCCCTTGCACACAAACACACACCACACACACAGGGGTCAAGAGCACACGTACAGTGAAAATAAAGCACCTTGACACACAACACACACACAGGCGGGGTCAAGAGCACACTGTATTTAAATAAAGCACCTTCACACACAACAACAACAGGCTGGTCAAGACCCCAAATGTAGTGTAAATAAAGCCCCTTGCACACACACACACACACAGGCTGGTCAAAGCCAGCGATGAAGGAATAAAAGGGTTTAGTTTTCAAATCAAATGGGGGGGGGGGACAAAGAATATTCCCAAAATTCCCCTCCAAAATCGAATCCCTTGAAAAATTAACTCGAAACAAATACAAATACTTTATGAAATTATTCATGAAGCTTTATTATACTTTTTGTTGAAAAAAACTTCTTGAGTAACTGACATAGCACTGTACCAAAATTTTTGCAATGGTAAAATGACATGAAGTTATGACTAGTGGCACATTTTATTTTTGAAAGGCAATGGAAAGTATGCGGGGTTTTCCAAAACAACGCAGAGGTGATCGTGAGCATAGTTTTCCCTAGTTTGCATAATTTCTTTCCACAATACTGAGCAAAAATGTGTGCGTAAGTGCGCCACACAGGCAGACACAAGTGAGAGGTTGACACACACACACATGTACACAAGGCCTGGTATTTCGCCTTCAGCCTGGAGTAACACCATGTTAAAAACCAACCATCACACCGCTCACCAGTTCCTATGCCCCAGGCCAGGGCCCGCTCACAATACTTCAACGCCTTCACCATTCATTCCACACCCTACCCTCTTCTTAAACTGATAAATAAAATGCCAACCCGGATCAAACATGGAAATACACCACAAAGACTTGAACAAATAAACATATTTTTTGATTCAACCTGTATGCCAACCCAACAACTGTGGGGCCATTACTCCCTCACAGAACACAAGGGCACAGCTCCACCACATACAACCACACTTGTCCACACAACACAAAAATCTCAAAAATGGATCTTCACGTGCCTGGCAAATCCTTCTTGGTCTTGAAACACTTCCACAAACACACACTTGAACTCCCTCAAGTCAGTGGTATCAAGGCGTGTTTTGGTGAGATCAAGTTGCAAGTAAATTTTCTCCCCCCCACTCCCAAATTCATAATTTTTATCGCCCACTGTGTGTCAGGGGGGGTTGGTGAGGTTAGCCTTTACGATTAAATTTTCCCCCACACTCACGACATTTTATTTTCTTGCACCGCTGGTGTACTTAGGTTGTACATGTGGTTCATGTGGATCTTCACGTGGCTGGAATATCCCTCTTTGTCTTAAAAAAAATTGCCAAAAATACACATTTTTAACTCCCTCAAATAGTGTGTCTCAGGGGGTGTTTTGGGAGTCAAGATTTGTAAATCTTTTTTCCCCCTCCCGACATTGAAATCTTAACACCCCTGTGTACAGGTGTGTTTGGCAAGATCAAATTTAGAGAAACTCTTCCCAACTCTAACATTCATGATTTTTAACACCACTGTGTGTCAGGGGAGTGCGGGTGAGGCTAAATTTTTCAGTAAATTTTTTCCCACACTCACACATTTAATTCTTATCGCATTGTTGCAGGGTGTGTTTGGTGAGGTTAGCCTTACGTTTAAATTTTTTCCCACACTCTAGACTTCAAAATTCTTGACGCCACTGTGGTCAGGGAAAGTTTCTCAAGCTCACTCTTCCCATCTAAATATTTCTACTTTGGGTGAACAATAAAACTCCCTCACTCTTTTAGGGCCCTAGCTGCTGCCCCCAGGGGTTCTTCCATATTGTGTCCCCAAACCTGAGGCGACGATTGTGCTCCCGGCCACTGGTGGTGTGCTCCCCGGAACCCCTCCCCCGCAGCAATATGCGGAGCAAATGATGGCCCGGGGCCCTCAGGAAGTTTAGGGATGCTGGCGCGGAGCCTTAGTGTTGAGCAGAACACCCCAGCTGGGACTGTGACCTCAAACACCTGCAACAGTGGTGACAGTCGGACACAGAGAGCCACGCGCTGCCTTCACACTGTACCCCTGCCTGCGGGGCCCACACCCTGCTTCCTGCCTCACTCACACCACACTAGACAGGGCTTGCACTCCCTCCTCTCTGGCTGCCTGACCATTCCTCATCCACAACACAGCCCTGTCCTCACACTGAGGACATATCATTGAATTGATCATTGAATGCTCGTGAAAAACTGCAAATTACCCTGGAACAAACCAAAAGAAGGAGGATGAAGGTCGTCTATGGAGTACAACAAGCTGCCCAGGAACCCAGACAGTGTTAGATAGGGCCTCAGCAGGGTTGTGGTCCATGTAAGAGAGATTAGAATTTGTGTAATTTTTTTTTTTTTTCTTCAACATGACGGAGACGGAGACCCCAAAGCACTCCAGAGTGGTCAGGGTGGAGGAGGAGGGAGACAAGACCAAACTAGTCGTGAAGAGACTGATTGAAGAGTTTGAATGTATGAAGTGCTGACTTGAAGGTTTGAGAAGAAGCTATGACGAAGTGGAAGGTCTGAAAGTAGAACTAAATGAACTGAAAAGAAAGGAAAAGCAAAATGTAAAGGAAAAAGATGAGTTAAAAAAGGAGATGGAGAAATTTTAAAAAGATAATAATGACCTTAAAGCAAAATGTGAGAATGGAACAAAAAATGGTCCAAGAACAAGTGGCCAATGTGATGAAGGGTGAAGTGAATAACTGGAAAGAAGGGAAAGAGAAAGCCAAAGTAGACTTTAAAGAAGTGATAGAACAAAAGAAAGAGCAAAGTGAACATGTTAAGAAAGAAGTAGTAAAGGTTTTGAAAAGTAATGAGAATTTAATAAGGGATGTGGCAGAGAAGAAAAAATGTATTATTATTTTTGGACTGAAGGAGAAGAATATCTTGTTTAGATTAAAGAGAGAAAGAGAAGAAGTAAAAACAGTAAAGGACGTTTTGATGAAACTTAATGATGAGGAAGATGAGGCAAGATTTGTAGATGAAGTGGAAGAAGTAGTAAGATTGGGACCCTATGCACAAGGCAAAGAAAGACCCATAAAACTAAGACTAAAATCGCAGACGGCAACAGAAGAAATTCTTGAGAGAGCCTTCAGACTGAGATCAACTGCAGATTTCAGGGAAGTCTATATAAAAAAAGCACTGAATGAAGAAGAAAAGAAAAAGTTGAAAGAAATCCAAGAAGAAGTAAAACAGAAAAATGAAGAAAGAACAGAGGAAGAAAAAGCAACTTTTTTGGGGGAGGGTTCTGAAGGAAAGAGTGAGAAAGTGGTCTGTACAGAAAAAAGATGAAAGGAAAATGGGGTGAGGAAAAATGATGCAACAAAAGAAATGAAAGTGATGCATACAAATATAGAAGGAATTATACCCAGAAGGCTGGAACTGAGAGACTACTTATTAACCCTCTCACGCACAGTGACGCGATACCCTCAAAATGGGCCCGTCTGCAATATGAGCTTTTGACGCGGTAGGAGTCTGAGCTTTTTAAGGGTAGGAGTAAATCTCCTTTTATTGGTAAACAAACTTTCGTTATTGGGCACCACGGATTTCGAGGACGACTTAATTTTTCCTGAATAGATGTTGTGTCTTGATTTAATCTGTCACAGTATAGAAAATATATTCCTCCAAAAACGGGTGAGAATTTAATTAAACGCACATCTAAACTTTTAAGAAACCAATAGGAACTCGCCGAAATGCCAACCGAGAACTCTCGCCGACGTGGAAATGTTGGGCGACAGTTCCACTGGTAATAGATGATAAGGAAGAATAAAAGCTATTTCATTATTGCACACAAACTTTTCTCGCTTGTCCCAGAACACTGAAGCTGCAGTTTGACATTGGTAACTGGTGACACTGGTTGGTGGTTGGTAACGTAACTTGACCTATGGGGATGCCTCCCCCCCCCCAGATCCCCCTGCTCGTTTACTAACCTAAGCTGCAGATAACCTAACCACATAACCTAGCCTAGCTGTTCAGTCTATTGCTGGTATAGTGGGGTTGAGAGAGATAATATTAAGTAGCTATTGGTAATACTGAAGTAAAACTATGCTAGTGTGTGTGTGTGTGTGTACTCCTTGCCCTTGCCCTGTAGACCCTTCAACAATTAAATTCCAGCAAATACCAATATAATAATTGTGTGTGTGTGTGAAGAGCTTGGAAGAAAATTATGGAAAACCATATTTAGCCACTTTTTTGTGATACTGCTGATTTATAGACAAATAAACATAATGCAAGTGTTGAATTGATACGTATATGAAATATTTTACCTGCTAGTTTTTTCAGAAACAAGTTCATATGATGATGGCTAGGTTAGGTTTAGATTGGGTCACGTTTAGGTTTGGTTCATGTTATGTTTAAGCTATTTTAGGTCTATGCTAGATTTTGGTTATCCCTTATTTGGTTGTTTAGGCTAATTGATCAAATCTGATGGTGTACGGTCGCCCGGCCGGCCGGCCAGGCTGGCTGCAGTGCAGCGAAGACTCACAGCCGGTCAATGCAAATCAACTTTTCTACTGGTTACTAGGGAAAATATAGATCTAATTTTTGTTTTCTAGAAGTTATCATAGTATCATCACTACATGGGGGAGTTTAAAGTATACAGAAAACGCGAGTAGTAAGGACGGCAGAAAGAGCCCAGCTCTCCTTAATAATTACCTATTTTTCTGTGGTGCAATTATTTTCAAAAGAATATTTCCCCTACTTACACTACTATAGCTCATCTCAAACTTATTACTCTAACATTGCTGCATTTTGTCTACTCTACGGTTAAGTAACTCAAAGCCATAACCACCACTTTCTCAAAGACTGATTAAATAGTTATTTTGGTCAATTTACAGTTTCACCCAACCAACGATTTTCTGATGCGCCTAATGTTTTTCTGGTGTGTTTTTATGTGTTTTGAATTAATCTTCTAACCGTTTCTGTCGCTTTTTTTTTATTTATTTTTTTTTGCAAAAATGACAAAAAAAACTAAAAAATGAACCTAAACCTAACCTAACTTTTACCTAAACCTAACCTAGCCTATACCTAACCTAACCTTTACCTAACTAAAAAAAAAAAAAAAAAAAAATTATACCAAAAAAAAAAAAATAATAATAATAATTGCGACAGAAACGGTTACCAGATTCATTCAAAACACATAAAAACACACCAGAAAAACATAAGGCGCATCAGAAAATCGTTGGTTGGGTGAAACTAAATTATCCACTTTTTCTGCCCCAATAAGTAAAGAATAGGGATGGGCGTATGGACGCCCATAATGCCAAGATAATGCTTCTTCAAACTAGGTCTTGTAGGTCTATGTAGCCACATATTCAGCTTCTGCAGCGCCTATATAGTACCTAATTGTAACTTTAGCGTTCGTATTTGTTATATAAAGACTTATTTCGCATTCGATAAGTTCTGAAGAGGCGATGGGAGTTCCTAAGCGGCGGCCATTTCGAATATTTCCTACTATTAACTTTGGTATTAAGGATTTAGAAGTCCTCGCCAGCACTATTAAGTTGATACCAAACTTAACAGTAAGATTAAGTTAAGAGTGAGTGAGGATAACAGTAAGTGTGAAGTTAAGCGTAAAGTCAGGAGTTAATACCAAAGTTTAGTATTAATTGTAAGTGAGGATACGGGCCCTGGCCATACTGGCCATATGAAAATTATAATGGTAGCGTTGGAATCCTCATAAAAATCCGCTTTTATTGGCATATAAACCATAAAAAGTTGACTCAGGAAGTTTCGAGCTACGAAGTGGTGAACGTAAGTATTTCTTATTTCTCTTTACTCAATATTTTTTCGGAGTCGGTAAATTCCGCTATTTATTTGCTTTTCTTGTTATTTTTTTCTTTCATAAGGCAGAATAATCTCTTGCAAAACCAACGATATATAATAAGGCCAGGAAAAAAGAATACACGTTGGTGAAATTGATAACATAAAAAAATAATTCGCCGCACAGTCTGGCCATTTCGCGGGGCCCCTTAGGGAGCATAAGACGGATGTCGCAGTGGACGGAAAAACTTATTAAACTTTTCGTGCGTGAGAGGGTTAAATAAAGAAAAAATGTTTATACACTCACTTTCCTTCAATTATCTTAATATTAGAGTAGTCTTAGGGCAATTCTTTTATGCTCATGATATGCAGCAATGTATTATGAACACGATGGTAGGCTCAGCTTTCATAAATATCATCTGGTAGCTTGGTAATATCGGGTAGGAGTACAACATTTCAATACACTGAAAACCTAAAAGTCCGCCTACTCTTGTGATAGTCAGTCATGACTTTATTTTTTACCCTATTGAGTTATGAATGGCGTGTTGTTGTTGAACAATCACTGCCTGATTCACTGATGCAAACAAAATAGGCCTATCTTGTGTAAGAGGTGAGTAAAGCCAAGAAATATGAATATTTTTCTGAGGCAACGCAAGGGTTTTGGGTTGCGGCGAGGCAAGTACCACCACCATCGCCACCCAGCCCGAGTCTATCAGCCAATCAGCGACGTCCTTACAAACTCGGCTAGGCAGCGAGCAGCTCCCAGCCCAGGAATCCAGCTTAAGTGAATAGACTATATGAAGAAATTGACTGGAAAGAAATTAAAGGAGTGACCGATGTGCAAGTGAAATACAAAATTTTTCTGAGCATATATGAGAAAGGAGTTGAAAAACACGTACCACTATATACACCAAGAGAAAAGGGAAAGAAAGAATGGTTTAATAGAAGATGTGAGAGGGCAAAGAGAATAAGGGATGTGGCATGGAAAAAAGTAAAGAAAAATCGGACATAAAGAAATAAAGAAGACTATAAATTAGCAAGAAATGAATACGTGTGTATAAGGAGAGAGGAAGAGAAGAGTTATGAGAAGAATAGAGTTGAAAAGTGTAAGGAGGAACCCAAACTGTTCTACAGATGTATCAATGGAAGAATCAAGCATAAGGACAAAGTGAAGAGACTGAAAGAAGGTAATATGATATGTGAAGATCCAAAAATAATTAGTGAAATTCTAAATAAAAACTTTCAGCAAGTATTCACAAAAGAATTAAAATTCAATGAACTGCAAGGAATGAAATAAGTCAGAAAAGAGTGGAAAATAAAAATAGAGAAGGAGGAAGTTTGTGAATTGTTGAAGGAATTAGAGGAGAGGAAAGCACTAGGACCAGACGGAGTGCCGGGTTATGTTTTAAAAGAGTGCAGAAAGCAGTTGGTTGAACGTATATGATCTAATAAAGTGCTCATTAACAACAGGAAAAGTACCAAAGGAGTGGAAGAGAGCAGATATAGTGCCAATATATAAAAATGGGAAGAAGGATGAACCACTAAATTATAGACCAGTGTCATTGACTAGCACAGTGTGCAAGATATGTGAGAAAATAATAAAGAAGCAATGGACGGAATACTTAGAAAATGAAGGTATAATAACAGACCGGCAGTAGGGTTTTAGGAAAAAGAGATCATGTGTGACCAACTTAATAATCTTTTACTCAAGAGTAATTGAAATAACACAAGAAAGAGATGGATGGGCAGACTGTGTATATCTAGATCTTAAAAAGGCATTTGACAAAGTTCCACATGAGAAACTACTTTGGAAATTGGAAAATATAGGAGGAATCACAGGGGTGATCAAAACCTGGATGGAAAGTTATCTGAGAGGAAGAGAAATGAGAACAGTAGTGAAGGATGAAAAGTCTGAATGGAGAAAGGTATTTAGTGGGGCACCACAAGGATCAGTGTTGGCACCAATAATGTTCACGATTTACGTCAATGACATGACGGAGGAAATAAATAGTTACATTAGTCTATTTGTAGATGATGGAAAACTATTAAGAGAAATAAAAAGCTATAAAGATTGTGAACACTACAATATGACCTGAACAAGATCTACGAATGGAGCAAAAAATGGGAAATGGAATTTAATGTAAATAAGTGTCATGTGATGGAAATTGGAAAAAGCGAAGAGATACAAATGGGCATATAAAATGGGAAATTAAATAATTGCAAAGGTTCAGGAAGAAAAGGACCTGGGAGTGATAATGCAGAATAACCTAAAACCAGAAAAACATATACCGTATTTGCCGGCGCATAAGACGCACCTCCGCATAAGACGCACCCCTATTTTACAAAGAGGTTTTGTGAAGAAAAAAAATATTGGTGTTTTTGAGGTAAATTTTTGTTTTCTCGTAAATTTATTAAGTTATTAAAAAAAAAAGGATTTGTAGGGGAAAGCAAATGATTATGAGCATGTACCTAAATACAATATTCACAGTGCAATGAATGTGAATGAAAAATTATACTCGTTAAAATGTAAAGAGAATGACAGTGTAACCAATATCGGACATAAATCTTAATATATTGCAGGATGCCCCCACGAATTGATATTCTGATATTTTGCTACCTATGACATATAGCTTAGAGTTTAATGTTTGTAGGTATGCCTTTTGTTGCTTTTCTGCTATGTGTTTAGACTTTGTGGAAATTTGCAGTATAATATTGGTATTATTTTGGTAGTAGGCTTTCAAAAGTCCTAGGACTCTTACCTACATCATCGTGTAGCTTTCTTCATTCTGAGTATTTTGAACCCCATGGCGCAATTGAATAATAATGGCATTACACGTGGTACCGAAAATCTACCGTTACTTCAGCCAGAAAGTTAAGTTAGGTTAAATCAGATTAGGTTAGGTTAGAGGTGAGGTTTGGTTTAGTAACATGATATAGAGAAATAAACGAAATATTACCAATAATATGGCAGTGTGAATGCGTAGCAATGTTTGGCGGACCTGAGGGGCAGGTTGCCCCCCCCCCCCCTCCCCACACACACACACACGTGTAAACAAACATTGATTTCCGACAAAACGAGAGCCAATTAATTTAAAACACATTCAAAACTATTCAGAGGACTTAATTTCGGCCTCGAAATCAGTAGTTGTCCACATGAACAAAAATCACGAAGATATTTAGATAACACTGTAAGGTAACCATCTCTACCTTGTTGTTATTGTTGTAATTGTTGAAGGGCTCCGTTGTCGGGATCGACGATATTTGCCCTGGTTTACACCCATGAATCTATCACAGTCGCGAGGGTTGATTAGTCTTCTTCAGGAAGGTACAGGTGAAGGCTGGTTCACACTCTGAAATCACGGCAGCGTTCCGTCAGCCGTGCCTTGTATTCACACTATTCGTCACGGTTCCGTAATTTTCGGCAGTTCCTGCTCACCCTCTAAGCAGACATGGTGCCTCAGAGGCTATGCTTGAAGAAATTGTGCATTAATAGCACTTCTGTTGGATGAAGAAGAGGAGTTGAACTCTAAAAGACATTGTTTTGGGTACATAAAGCCTTGAGAAAACGACAATTATCCGCACGGCACAGTCTCATTACGTTAAAATATTCTTCCCCAGAAACCGTTACGTGACAGGACGGTGGTGTATTGGAGCCGTGATGGCGGCGCACCGTTTAGGGTAACACGTCTATTTGTTTGAATGTAAGAAATTCTAACGGATGTGATGAGACGGTGCCCTGTCACCAATTTCACCATGATGGTATGGTGTGATTCGGCCTTAAGGGGGACGGTGTGGCGCCGTGAGGGGTCTTGGTCTTGGTGTACCGTGCGGAAGACTTTTGTCCCGTCTACAGATACCATTGCAGCCTTTTTACTAGCACTCTTTCATACAGTTTCCTTATCCGTAGAGGTACAGGGGTGAGGATTGAGGGGTCGAGGTGGTACAAAGGCCTATGCTGTCTCCTATCCCACCTTGCTTACCACTTTAGCGGCGCTAACACATACACGCACATACACACCTGCATCGGCTTAGGCTACCCCCCTGTCTGGGACCAGGATTAGAGAGAGGCCCGAGGGTGACCTGACGCTGACCTGACTTGTCCTTGCCGACACAACTGCAACACCAGCCAGGTAATTCAGTCAACCACAGGACACACATAGACACACACGCCGCGCACCTCTTCTCCCTACGTTGTACAATGACTCACTGGCAAATAAACTACAAAGCCACGACGCCCTTTCTCCATCCTTGTGTGTATAGACAGACTCTCCAAGATACTACACCTTCCTCTCACCGCTCACACTCCTTCAAATATAACTTTAACACGCTCTTTGTTTCACTATTCCATTTATCAACAATACTCATTCCAGCGAAAATTCCATCACCATTTTCTGCCTCCCTTCTATCATCTCCTTCCAACTGTTGTGTCAACTTGTGTGGCCCGAATCGAATGCGGGTTAAGGCTACATCTAATATGTGGGATGTTTGTCTTTTCCATGGGTGCGGGGAGGAGTCTGAGCGGTAATGACCCATGGTGGGTGCGCGGAGGGCGTCGCCGAGACGTTTTATCAGACGTTTTACAATGGAGAGCAGCAGAGGGGAGTGGATGATGTTTACATCTGACACGGCCATCTTGGCAGCAACAATCGCTATCTTGTTGCCCCAGCTCTTATTTTCTCTTAAACTCCAACCTTTTCTTAGTATTATGCATTACTGTTGCTAACACACTTACACATTTTTGCTCAGTGAACTACTGCTCAACACAGATCACTCCAGACCCCTTTAGTAATACACCACCGGCTGTTCTGCATTCTCTGCCCGACCTCTCATTCGCTAATATGGCCGCATTAGACGCAGGGTGAACTTTGCATTCCTTTTTAAGGGAAAAAAGTGCGTCTTATGCGTCGGCAAATACGGTAAATAAAATATTTGGAGATACACACAAACCTCGTTTTCCTCTACCTCTATTTCCCGGATATCGGATTTGCCGGACAAAATTCGAGGTCCGGGGATATGTCAGAGTCCCGGACAATTATTATTATTATAATTTTTTTTTTCTTTTTTTTTTTCGGTTTTTACGTTGAAATGCCTGGTCCTGTTCGTAAATGGACAAAGTTGTCCGGCGGTCCGAGCGTCTCCTGTCACCCCTGGTCAGTGTCCGCGCCTCCCGCCAGGTGGCAGCATGCTCAGCGGTCGTATTTTTTACAGTTGGGCACAAGAAACACACGGTTCACCTGCACCGCCTCCGTCAGTCCCCTGACTCCCACTGCCCCTGGTGCAGGAACGTCTCTTGAGACTATTGAATACTTTTTGCTGCCTCCCGCCAGGTGGCAGCATGCTCAGCTGTCGTATTGTTTACATTTGGACACACGACACTCACGGATCACCTGCACCGCCTCCGTCAGTCCCCTGACCCCCACTGCCCCTGGTGCAGGAACGTATCTTGAGACTATTGAACACTTTCTGCTGCCTCCCGCCAGGTGGCAGCATGTTCAGCGAACGTAAAAGTCCGCGGCGGGGTAGTTGATATTGGTGGTTGCCGGACTGTAAATGCTAGAGTAGGATAAATGTCAAGGGGTGGGTAATGGCATCGGACTGTTGCGTTTCCCGGACGTTTGTGGTTCCCGGACCAGTGCTTCCCCCTATTAGTCCGGGAAAACGAGGTTTGTGTGTACATACATGTTAAAGAATATTAGAGTGACATTTCATTATATGGACACAAATATGATGAAAGATAATTACTACAATGATCCGACCAAAAATAGAATATGCTGCCATTGTATGGTCCCCACATAAAAAGAAGCATGTGAAAAAGTTGGAGGATACAGAGAATGGCAACAAAGATGGTACCAGAGCTAGAAGAACTTTCCTATCAGGAAAGGTTGAAGGAAATAAAGTTACCAACACTCGAGCAGAGAAGAGAAAGAGGAGATTTAATACATTTTAAAGCTGATAACAAAGATGGAAGAAACAGACAATAAGAGACTACTGACTCGGAAACAAAGAGAAGGTTGATACACAAGAGGACATACAAAACAACTAGGAAAAGGGAGATGCCTGAACAACATAAAGAAGTACAGCTTCCCTCATAAAAACGTAGAAGTTCGGAATGGACTAAATGAGGAGGTGATATCGGCACATAATGTGCACCAATTGAACAAAGACTGGATAAATGTAGATACGGAGACGGGACCACACGAGTGTAGCTCAGGCCCTGTAAACATAACTAGGTAAATACACTACCAGGACCACGACACATTCCTGCACCTCACCACAAAACAACAACCACACCTTTTCTCGGAAAGGCAACACATTCTTCCATTATGTGGATAGCAACAACAAATTGCACTGTAACCTGAGGTTGTGGAAAAATTTTGAGCTAGTGTTCTTTTTTGTCATGGAAATCCCCATGAACACAGCAGTGACTCTAGCAGATAAACTTTCAACTATAACTCACTGGTATAATATTTGCTTTCCATAAATTTTTACTTTTAAAAAANAAATTTTTTTAGGAAAAAAGTGCGTCTTATGCGTCGGCAAATACGGTAAATAAATATTTGAGATACACACAAACCTCGTTTTCCTCTACCTCTATTTCCCGGATATCGGATTTGCCGGACAAAATTCGAGGTCCGGGGATATGTCAGAGTCCCGGACAATTATTATTATTATAATTTTTTTTTTTCTTTTTTTTTTTTCGGTTTTTACGTTGAAATGCCTGGTCCTGTTCGTAAATGGACAAAGTTGTCCGGCGGTCCGAGCGTCTCCTGTCACCCTGGTCAGTGTCCGCGCCTCCCGCCAGGTGGCAGCATGCTCAGCGGTCGTATTTTTTACAGTTGGGCACAAGAAACACACGGTTCACCTGCACCGCCTCCGTCAGTCCCCTGACTCCCACTGCCCTGGTGCAGGAACGTCTCTTGAGACTATTGAATACTTTTTGCTGCCTCCCGCCAGGTGGCAGCATGCTCAGCTGTCGTATTGTTTACATTTGGACACACGACACTCACGGATCACCTGCACCGCCTCCGTCAGTCCCCTGACCCCCACTGCCCCTGGTGCAGGAACGTATCTTGAGACTATTGAACACTTTCTGCTGCCTCCCGCCAGGTGGCAGCATGTTCAGCGAACGTAAAAGTCCGCGGCGGGTAGTTGATATTGGTGGTTGCCGGACTGTAAATGCTAGAGTAGGATAAATGTCAAGGGGTGGGTAATGGCATCGGACTGTTGCGTTTCCCGGACGTTTGTGGTTCCCGGACCAGTGCTTCCCCCTATTAGTCCGGGAAAACGAGGTTTGTGTGTACATACATGTTAAAGAATATTAGAGTGACATTTCATTATATGGACACAAATATGATGAAAGATAATTACTACAATGATCCGACCAAAAATAGAATATGCTGCCATTGTATGGTCCCCACATAAAAAGAAGCATGTGAAAAAGTTGGAGGATACAGAGAATGGCAACAAAGATGGTACCAGAGCTAGAAGAACTTTCCTATCAGGAAAGGTTGAAGGAAATAAAGTTACCAACACTCGAGCAGAGAAGAGAAAGAGGAGATTTAATACATTTTAAAGCTGATAACAAAGATGGAAGAAACAGACAATAAGAGACTACTGACTCGGAAACAAAGAGAAGGTTGATACACAAGAGGACATACAAAACAACTAGGAAAAGGGAGATGCCTGAACAACATAAAGAAGTACAGCTTCCCTCATAAAAACGTAGAAGTTCGGAATGGACTAAATGAGGAGGTGATATCGGCACATAATGTGCACCAATTGAAACAAAGACTGGATAAATGTAGATACGGAGACGGGACCACACGAGTGTAGCTCAGGCCCTGTAAAACATAACTAGGTAAATACACTACCAGGACCACGACACATTCCTGCACCTCACCACAAAACAACAACCACACCTTTTCTCGGAAAGGCAACACATTCTTCCATTATGTGGATAGCAACAACAAATTGCACTGTAACCTGAGGTTGTGGAAAAATTTTGAGCTAGTGTTCTTTTTTGTCATGGAAATCCCCATGAACACAGCAGTGACTCTAGCAGATAAATCTTTCAATACTATAACTCACTGGTATAATATTTGCTTTCCTATAAACTTCTACTGTATAATAGACAATATTATATAGCAATAATAAGTTGCAGAAGTTGCAGGTCCAGAAGAATGGAAGGATAGTTTTACCTTACCACTGTTTAAAGGCGAAGGAGATGCACTGTCATGTGGCGGGTACAGAGGTTTGAGGCTGTTACAACATGGGATGAAGATTTGGGAGAGGGTGTTGTGTGAAAGACTTAAGAAAATCATCAAGATCGATGACTGCTAATTTGGCTTTCTGGCTGAAAAGTCAACTACCGATGCAATCTTCATCACAAGACATCTCCAGGAAAAATATAAGAAGAAAAGGCTGTATCATGTGTTTGTGGATCTGGAAAAGGCATTTGACAGGATTCCAAGAAGAACAATGAGATGGGCATTACGAAGACAAAAGGTACCGGAGAGGCTTGTAAGTTGTAAGGTTGGTAATGGCACTGTATGAAGGGTCAAGATCAAAGGTTACAGTAGCTCGAGGAACATCAGATGCCTTTGAGATAGGAGTGGGGGTGCATCAAGGCTCAGTTTTCAGTCCTCTTTTGTTTGTGGTAGTGATGGAAGAGGCCACAAAGGAATGCAGAACAGGAAATCCATGGGAGCTGCAGCTGCTATAGTGCTATATGCAGATGATTTAGTCTTGACAGCTGAGACAAAGGAGGAAGTTGAGAGGAGATTTATAGATTGGAAGCAAGCAATGGAGAGAAGAGGTCTGAAGGTGAATATGTCCAAGACGAAGATGATGGTAACAGGCAAGAAAATAGAGCAAAATATACAAGTGGGAAGGTTTCCCTGTGGAGTGTGCGGTAGTGGAGTAGGAGGAAACTCTATTCGTTGCAAGGAATGTGACAAGTGGTGCCATAAAAGATGTTCGGGAATAGGAAACCTCAATAGGGTGGTAGATTTCTGCTGTCCAGTGTGTGTAAGAAGAATCAACAGAGGCGGCCCGCCAGAAGAGGAAGAGGTAGAATCTATAGAAGTGAATGGTGATGTAATAGAAGAAGTGAAACAATTTTGTTGAAGTTTGTTTGGGTGGAATGGAGAGAGCAGTAAGAACACAAGTAGCAACCACATGGATGAAGTGGAGAGAGATAGCAGGACTGCTGATAAACAAGAGTATTCCACTGAAAAACAGAGGAAGAGTATTTGAAGCATGAATAAGATCAGTTTTGCTGCATGGTACTGAGACATGGGCTTTGACAAAGAAGTTGGAGGATGTGTTGGTTGTGATCGGAGAATATTGAGATATATGACTGGGATCACATGGAGAGATGAAGTGTCCAGTGAAGAGGTGGCAAGAAAATGTGGATTGAAGGAGCCGAGTACAATGCTGAGAGTAAGGCAATTGAGGTGATGTGGGCACGTGAAGAAGAGAGAAGGTGGTGAGGCATTGGGGAGAGCTGTTAGAGTGGAAGTCCAAGGCGCCGTCCACCGGGCAGGCCAAGGAAGACATGGAGGCAGTGTTGAAGAGGATCTGCAGATCTGATCAGCATTGGGCATTGAAGAAGTTGAGGCAACGGATAGAGATAGTTGGAAGAGTATCATCAGCCGTCTAACCTCATAAAATATTATTGGAAAAACTGATGTTAAACAGAAAGAAGAAAAAGAAGTAGAAGTTGCACCCTATAGTGTAAATGTCCCGGTAGTCTGCACGCTTTAGTGTAAATTTCAGGGTAGACCACTAGTTATATTATAAATGTCCCGGTGACCGCTAGCTATAGTGTAAATGTCCCGGTAGACCACTAGTTATAGTATAAATGTCCCGGTGACTGCTAGCTATAGTGTAAATGTCCCGGTAGACCGCGCACTATAGTGTAAATGTTCCGGTAGACCGCGCGCTATAGTGTAAATGTTCCGATAGACCGCGCGCTATAGTGTAGATGTCCCGGTAGACCGCGCACTATAGTGTAAATGTTCCGGTAGACCGCACGCTATAGTGTAAATGTCCTGGTAGACCGCACACTATAGTGTAAATGTTCCGGTAGGCCGCGCGCTATAGTGTAAATGTTCCGATAGACCGCGCGCTATAGTGTAAATGTTCCGATAGACCGCGCGTTATAGTGTAAATGTTCCGATAGACCGCGCGCTATAGTGTAAATGTTCCGATAGACTGTGCGCTATAGTGTAAATGTTCCGATAGACCGCGCGCTATAGTGTAAATGTTCCGATAGACTGTGCGCTATAGTGTAAATGTTCCGATAGACCGCGCGCTATAGTGTAAATGTTCCGATAGACTGCGCGCTATAGTGTAAATGTTCAGATAGACCGCGCGCTAGTGTAAATGTTCAGATAGACAGCGCGCTATAGTGTAAATGTTCAGATAGACCGCGCGCTATAGTGTAAATGTTCAGATAGACCGCGCGCTATAGTGTAAATGTTCAGATAGACCGCGCGCTATAGTGTAAATGTTCAGATAGACCGCGCGATATAGTGTAAATGTTCAGATAGACAGTGCACTATAGTGTAAATGTTCAGATAGACCGTGCGCTATAGTGTAAATGTTCCAGTAGACCGCGCGCTATAGTGTAAATGTTCCGGTAGACCGCGCACTATAGTGTAAATGTTCCGGTAGACAGCGCGCTATAGTATAAATGTTCCGGTAGACCGCGCGCTATAGTTGAAATTTGTTTGGGAGACCGCGCGCTATAGTGTAAATTTTCCCGGTTTAGACCGCGCGCTATATTTATAAATTTTTCCGGGTAGACCGCACGCTATAGGTAAATGTTCCGGGTTTAGACCGCGCGTTATAGTATAAATGTTCCGGTAGACCGCGCGCTATAGTGTAAATGTTCCGGTAGACTGCGCGCTATAGTGTAAATGTTCCGGTAGACCGTGCACTATAGTGTAAATGTTCCGGTAGACCGCACGCTATAGTATAAATGTTCCGGTAGACCCCACGCTATTGTATAAATGTTCTGGTAGACCACGCGCTAGTGTAAATGTTCCGGTAGACCGCGCGCTATAGTGTAAATGTTCCGGTAGACCGCACGCTAGTGTAAATGTTCCGGTAGACCGCGCGATATAGTGTAAATGTTCCAGTAGACCGTGCGCTATAGTGTAAATGTTCCGGTAGACCGCACGCTATAGTATAAATGTTCCGGTAGACCGCGCGCTATAGTGTAAATGTTCCGGTAGACCGCACGCTATAGTATAAATGTTCCGGTAGACCGCACGCTATAGTATAAATGTTCCGGTAGACCGCGCGCTATAGTGTAAATGTTCCAGTAGACCGTGCGCTAGTGTAAATGTTCTGGTAGACCGTGCGCTATAGTGTAAATGTTCCGGTAGACCGCGCGCTAGTGTAAATGTTCCGGTAGACCGCTCACTATAGTGACACTCAAAATGTGCTTGTATTGCAGAGAAAGGTGCAAATTGATGAATCTGGTATTATCAAATTTTTTTTAGAAGGCAAGTGTACTGTAATTTGAGCATGGCAGGAAAATACCTTCCCCTAGTTCTCAGTTTGCCCTTGGCCTTGTATGCAGCCCTCTAAGCCATAATGCAGCTTGGGGGATGGGAGAGGGACACAGGGGCACGCTCAGGGGAATAGAATAGGGTGGGATGGGTAAGACTGCCGTGCTATTGGAAGCAAGACAAGGGCTGTTAGTTTGTGGCAGAAATTCCAAGTCTTTAAGCTAGAGGTAGGTGGGGGGGGGGGGCATGAAACAAGTTCAAACAACAATTTATTCCCGCCACAAAAACGTCTGCCAGTCAGTGCCAGATTCATTCACATCAAAGGTAATAGTAAATAAAAAGTTTAGTCCTCGAAAACAGTGGTGTCTTACAATGAAAATGTACCCAGAAGGGTTAGGGGGGTAATGGGAGGCGGTGGCAGAGTGGTTAGCGCCTGCAAGTGGCGTGCTCGGTGTGCAGAGTTCGATCCCGGAGGGATGCCAAATTCCTTCTGCAATCGTCGAGAGGCCTAAGATCACCCACATGCTGCCCATTAACTCTACCTTCGACAGCGAGTGCATCGGAAGACACAAAGGGGCGGTGTTATGCGAGATCCCTGTTGAGTTGGCCTTCTACGCATGCGTGGCGCCGCGTCAACACAGCAGCAGTGCCCGTTAGGTTAGGTAAAGGTCAGGTTAGGTTAGGCTAAGCTTTTACCTGTTTCTGTATACTTAGGGCTGCTTAGAGGGGGAGGCGGTGGCCAAGTGGTTAGCGTCTTGGAGTGCTGAACTCAATGTCCCGAGTTCGAATCCTGCCGGGGGCAACTCTTTCAAGAGCCTGGTAGGGGAGCAGAAGGTCCCGAGTTCAAGTCTCACCAAGGAGCAACTGTTAAAGCCATCGTCGAGTGACCGAAGCAACCCACATGCATCGTATACCTGTCTGCCGATTGCGAGTGTGACGGTGGACTCTAGGGGCTGCATGCGCCTAACCTGAAGCTCAAGAACATCATAGAAAATGGAATCTTCACCTGAGACCATAGGTGTCACTATAAAAATCCAGCCTGCGCCACCAACGGGCGAGATCGACCAACATCAAGACTCTCCGTATGCCTACAGGCGCTATAGGCTACAACGTATATAAAATATATATATATATATATATATATATATATATATATATATATATATATATATATATATATATATATATATATATTTTATATATATATATATATAAAAAAAAAAAAAAAAAAAAAAAAAAAAAAAAAACACTTAACCTAACCTGACCTAACAGGCAGCAGTGACCGTTCAGTTAGGTACGTAAAGGGCAGGTTAGGTTAGGCTAATAAGCTTTTACCTGTGTTTCTGTATACCTGAAGGTCAGGTTAGGTTAGGCTAAGCTTTTACCTGTTTCTGTATACTTAACCTAACCTAACCTGACCTAACAGGCAGCAGTGACCGTTCGGTTAGGTACGTAAAGGGCAGGTTAGGTTAGGCTAATAAGCTTTTACCTGTGTTTCTGTATACCTGACCTAACCTAACCTGACCTTTTACGTTTTTCTGTATAACTAACCAACCTAACCTAACGGTCACTGCTGCTGTGTTAAAGCGGCGCCACATTTAAGTAGAAGGTCAACTCAATAGGGATCTCGAAACTAAGGGATTTCGCATAACAACGGCATGAGCCTCTCTCTAATCACAGGCGCCACTATAAAAATCCTGCCTGAGCCACCACGGGCGAGGGCCAACCATCACAGCCCTCAAGTGAGCCTCCAGAGCCTACCATCCCACCCTGGAGATGTAAATACCCCTTTGCCTCACTAATTGTTTCAGTTAAGATTCGTGTTATCGCTCTTGCCATATCTTGCTTACTACCTTATGAAGGACTAATCTTTTGTCATACACGTCTTCCACTAACCTTCAATCCTCTTGGCAACCTGTTATTTTGGTCAAAATCACGGACAAAAATGATCTGATAGGAATAAACATCTCCGCCGTCGCCATCAGCACAGTCCAACCGCGGGACGGGCGGGCCCTCCTAGCCCCTTGTTTTAAAAAACTTATATTTTCCCCCGAGGGGCTTCATACCACTCCCTGACTATACTCACACATTTAATTAACCCCAAACCTTTTTCCCAAACACCAGCCCAAATCAACACGAAAAAACACCCACGAAAAAACGAAAGCCTCTGCACGCACTCTCCTTTTTCTCCCCATCCAAAACACTTATACCCCCACTCCTCCTTACCTTTACATCCACACATCACAGGCAAAACCAGGGGGCCCTAAAGCACCAACAATAAATACAGGGGAGCTACACAGCCGTAAATATTCACTTTGGGCCCTTAGGCTGGCGTTGTCCCCCCTAAATTTTCCCTAATTATTCTTCTTCTTCTTGGACCTTTTCGCTTAGGATCGCTTTGTAGGTGTCTTCAAGTTCGAGCTCAAAGGTTGAAAATTTAAAATACCCGCGGGGAGAGATGGAATGATGCGTGGGGTTCGAGAAAGGGAGGTGACCATAAACGAGGGGGTTTTGAAAGGACAGGAAGAGAAGGATGTTAAAAACTGCTGGAAATGTGTGGTGAAAAAGGGGGACGGATGTTGAGACAGGAGATTTTTTGGAAAGAATGTGGTAATAAAAAATAGACTAGACTTAAGCCCTAAAAAGAACAAGAACAATACTACAGGACACCGGTTTTTAAAGGGGCCGGGGGCCCGGATGTTCAAAACGTTCGTAACGGTCTCTAAGTCATCTTTGCATTAGATTGACTTGGAACGTTCGTAACGCGTTTAAGGTACGGGGAGGTCCCGAAAATCGAGCAGTATTACAGACGGGCACTTTCCCAACCCCTGTCCGACCTCCGACTCCTACCCACGGACTTCCAAACTAGGGCCGGAAATCGGAGGGACGGAAAGTTTTTTTAAAGGTACGGAAGAAAGGTACGGGCCTGCGAAAATTTTTGGGTTTCCCACTTCCGTACCTGATATTTTTATGATGAAAAAAAAAAAAACGAAGACGAAAAACAGTCCACAGAATGACTTTCACGCGTTTTTTGGGGGGCAATTTGCCACTACTGTCACTGATCATTTCCTAAGGCGAATTTCCCTGATCTGTGGTGCCTGGGAAACACAAAAAGTGCGGCATCAAGCTCAAGATCAACAAAGTTTTTGTTTACTACATGATAACCCCCCAAATGAAGAAAAGCCCCTTTAAAGGGGGATGAGATTTAACAGGAAAACCAGAAAACAGGGAAGGGGTTATAGAGTCCGGGGGACTAATAAAAAAGTGATGAAGAAAATAATGAAAGCGGACGTTTTAAGAATGGGGAGAATAGGGGAAAGACCAGGGAGTTTTGAGGGTGAGCTGGTCGCTATTTTAAGAAGATGATGGAGAAACAGAAAGAAAAGCTGGATGAGATGGAAAAGAGGATGGATGAGAGGGATGAGGAGTTGGTAAGAAGAGTAACTGAGAGAATGAATGAGAACTTGGAGGAAAGGGAAGATAAAGAAAGAAGAGGAAAAATGTCATGATGTTTAACGTAGAGGAAAGTGAGAAGAGGATGTAAAAGAAAGGGAGAAAGATGATAAAGAGATGTGTGAGTATGTGTTCAAGGAGGCGCTTGGTGTGGAAGGAGTGGAAGTGGTGAAGGTGTATCGACTGGGAACAAAATCGAGAGGGAGAGAAGACCTATGGTTGCATGCCTGAGTGATGGGTATGTTAATTGGGACATCATAAAAAGAAGCAAGGAGCTGAGAAATGCTCGGGAGGATAGTATAAGGAAGATAGGACTAGCAGTAGACAAGACTAAGCGAGAAAGAGAGGAAGATGCCTTACTAAAGGAAAAACTACAGGTGAAACGAAGAGAGGGTGGTAGGTGGATAATAAAGAAAGGTAAGATCATCAGCGTAACGGAGGGAAGGGATGGAGAATGAGATGCAGGAGTGAGGGAAAAGAAAGGGAAGGAGGAGAGAAGGGTAA
This sequence comes from Chionoecetes opilio, assembly GCA_016584305.1. Taxonomy (NCBI): domain Eukaryota; kingdom Metazoa; phylum Arthropoda; class Malacostraca; order Decapoda; family Majidae; genus Chionoecetes; species Chionoecetes opilio. Next base: position 18,079 of record JACEEZ010004176.1, on the reverse strand, counting down.
AAATAAAAATACTAAATGTACAAGGATTAACAAAAAGTAAAGGTATAGAAGTAGAAGAACTAGCAAACGATAACAGCATAGTATGTATAACGGAAACTCAGAAGAAAGTAAGGGATGTAAATTTTGGAAAGGAGTTTAGAGTTATAGATAGTATGAGAGAGGAAAAGGATAGGAAGGGTGGAGGGCTTATGATGATTTACAAGGAAAATATGGGAATAGAATTAGATAAGATAGAAACAAAATGTAAAGATTTGTTACAGGTAAAAGGAAAAATAGAAGGCTGGGAGGTTAGGATAGTTATAGTATACTTCAGCGTAAGTGATGTAGGGAGAAACAACGACATGAAACAAGAGATAGAGAAGATAATACAGGAAAACACACAACCACTCTTGATAACTGGGGACTTTAATGGACATGTTGGCTTTAAAGGAAACAGGGTGTGACAGAAATGGTGAAATAGTCCTACAATGGATGGAAAAACACGCCTTAATAATGCTAAATGATGATGAAAAATGTCAGGGAGAGTACACATGGGGTAGAGAAGAACAAAAGAGTGTAATAGACTTTGCTTTGGTGACGGATACATTTTATAAGAGATTTCACGGAATGATGATAGACGAGGAGAAAGAAAAATTTGACTTATCAGACCATAACTTGATAGAAATAGTAATAAAGGTCAAAGAAGAAAGGAAAGAGTACAAGGAAAAAGAGTGGATAGTGAAAGAATACTACAGGACAGATAGAAAATCATTGGAGAGCTTTAGGAAAAATTTAGAAGCACAAGTAGTAGGGAAAGAGAATGAAAGTTTAGAAAAGTTAGAGTGGAGAATTAAAGAAACAGCGAATAAAGTATTAAAATGTACATATAGAAGAAAAGAGAAGAAAAATGGTGAGGGAGAAGAAGCTATATGGATAAATGATGAAATAAGGAAGGGGATAAAGGAGAGGAGAAGGCTAAATAGAAATAGGAGAAATGCACCAAGTAAAGATGAGGAGGAGAAATGGAAGGAAAGATATATACAACAGAAGATAAAAGTACAAATACAAATAAGGAAGGAAATATATAAACACGAAGAGAAATTAACAAGAGAAATCAAGGAAGGTAAAGATGGAAGGAAAAAGATGTGGGAATATATCAAAATATTAAAGGGAGAAAAGATAAAGGAAAAGAGTGCACTAAGGTTATATGGGGAGGATGGCATAGAGTTGGAAAGAGGAAAGGCAGAGGAGGAAGTCAAAGAATATGGAGTAAAATATACAAGAAATATGATAATGAGATAGACACAGTGTGGAACGCAGAGAAGAAAGAGGAATATATAAGGGAATACAGTAAAGTAAAACAGACATAGAACGGGAACCAGACAATTAAGTTACAAGAGTAGATGAAGTGGAAGAGATGGAAAGGGAATACACAGAGACGTGTAGCATAGGAGTAAGAGAACATATGGAAATGGCGAGAAGAGTACAGGGAGGATGTATATAACTTGGAAGAGGAACAGATCAATGAAGACAAGGTGATGAAGTGTTTAAAGAAGATGAAAGACAAAAAAGCAGCGGGAACAGATGAAATAAACCCAGAATATTATAAGGAACTTTCAAAGAGTAAGACATTGATGACAGTGTTAGAAAAAGGTATGAAAACAGTGTTAGAGACAGGGAATGTGCCAGGAGGATGGAGGGAGTCAAGGACAGTAATGATACCAAAGGTTAGCAAGCCAAAAGTTAGGGAATTAAGACCAATAGCACTAACTAATGTTGGGTATAAATTGATGATGGCTGTAATCAGAAACTAGTCTGGAAGATCATATTAGGAAAAATGAAATAGGGAAAGACACACAGGCAGGATCACAGGGGCAGTAGAATAGAAAATAATTTATTCATACTAAGATATGCATAGAGAGGTCATATAACTAAAGAAACCACTAATAGTCATTTCAATAGATTTTGCAAAGGCCTATGATAGTATTAAGAGAGGAAAATGATAGAATTATTAATGCAATATAAGATTAACCCTAAAATTATTGAATTCATAGCAAACGTATATATAGGAGACAAGACCAAGATAGAATTAGGATCAGGTAAAGAAGTAGAGATCATGTAACAAGTGGAATTAGGCAAGGGTGTACGGCTTCAACAACTCTGTTTAAATTAGTGACCTTCAGGATTATCCAGGCATTAGAAGAACTAGGGCAAGGGGTTTAAGGATGAATTGTTTAGCATACCAGCACTTTTCTTTGCAGACGACGGGATGTTACTAGCAAGTAGTATAGAGGAGGCAGAACAGTAGTACACAGGCTAGAGGAAATAGGTAAGGAGTATGGATTGGAAATGATAAAAATAAAAGTAACATCATTATTTTCAATATGAAAGATAAGCCTGAAAAGTTGGGAAATATAAATGTTAGAGATAGAATGAAATATTTAGGGATAACCATAAATGACAAGAAGAATTGTTTCAAAATACAAAAAGAAGAAATGTTTAATAAGGCAAGAAAAATGGCAAATATGACGTATAGTATCATCGCAAAAAGTTGCTCAAAAATTCTAATAGGGAAAACGTACTGGAAAAGTGTGGCATACCATCAATACTATATGGGGTTAATGTGATCAATTTAACAAAGCAAGAAATGGATAAATTACAGAGAATTGAAAATGGGGTGTACCGTAAAATCTTTGGGGCACAGGCATATACACAGGGGGCGGCGCTCCAGGGGGAAGTGGGAGCATCCAGTGTAGGAATAGAATAAGGGAGGGACAGTGGAAATACTTGAGGTATGTATTAATAGACGGGAATGACCTAGTGAAAAGGATAGGAGAGGAGATGATTGAGAAAAGACAAAATAAATGGATGCAAGCTGTAATGAAAGATTTGAGAAAAACGGGAGTCATGACCAGGGTGTGAGGTGTGAGACAAAGGAGAGTATAGGAAAAAATGAGAGAGTTGGACACAAGAGAATGGGTGAATGAAATGAATGAAAAAGCAAGCTTGAAAATATACAGAACATGGAGAAAAGAGAAGGAGGCCAGAAGAAATATACAGCAATGACCAAGCTCAGAACTACTGTTCAGTGCAGAACAAATAACCTACAATTAAACGACAGAAGGAGGTTCTGGGGAAAAGAAATAACCTGTGATTTATGTGGGGCGGAAAAGGAGGACTTAAAACATTTTCTGTTATGGTGCCCAGCCTACAGTAATGAAAGAAAGAAAAGTGTGAGGCTACAACAACCTTACTTAGAGGAGGAAGAGGATATAGTGGGGGAGTATTTGTTCGGAGAGGGGAATGGGAAGAAGCAAAAAGAAAAATAAACAGTTTTTTGGATGACCAGAGAAATAAGAAGAAAGAAAAAAAAAGAACTAAAAAGATAGAATAAGAGAAGAAAACTAAGTAAAGACCCAGACAGCAAGAAGAAACACGTCAGGGAGTGCCGTTGAAAAAGGCCTGACTCCCGACCAACAACTGAACTGAAATGAGTATGCTAGAACACAGATGTTGGAGGTAGTGGTAGGAGAGGTCGGAGTGGAAGAATGGCGAGAGATGAGAGACAGGAGAGTGGAGATGGAGTACCTGCTGGGGTTGTGTGCTGAGTGGAGGAGTGACAGTCGTGTGATTGAGAGTGTAAAAGAATTCTTGGAGAACTCTTGGAGAGCACTTAGGAGAGACCCATGAGAGGCAGGGGGCCCCTCAGTGATGGGGGACCCCGTATGAATTTGTTTCGCAGAGGGGAAGGAGGGGAAAAAAATCCCTAGTTTTGCTTTCCCCTTTTGCTTCTCTCCTAACAGAATACGTGTGTGGGAGAACGCCGGACCAAAGGCTTCACTGACACCATCTGCTGGGTGACTCCCAAATCAAGTTCAAGTTCACATAAAACAGGCCTGTAAACATTACAGGCCACTGGTGCCTGGAATGACAGTAGAGTGAGGACTAGCTCGTGAACCACCGTCGGGTTAGGACGTGTCGCTCTGTGGACTAGACATTTCACCGGCACCGGTTGGGTTGGGGTGCGCGCGCCCCCTGCCGGCTCCCCACAACACAAAGACGGAGGGCCCCCGGGAGGCCCTCCGTAGTCTTACCGGCGGCCCGACGGAAGTGTACGACGTAGGGCCGCTGGGATTTGCTCAGAGGCTCACCGGCTGGCCGCTCCCAGGGGCCCCGCCGTGGGGGCATATGACCATTTGCCGCTGTTATATTACTGATTGAGGAATTTTTACGGTTACACTTTCTAAGCATATTGCAGAAAACAGTAATGTTTTTAGGGGTGTTGCACAGACCATTAGCCGCAAAAGACTGATGGGCCCGATCGAGAGTCTGCTGAAGGGCGAGCGACAACCTTCGTTGACAGGAAGGGTACCATAAAAGGGATATTTTTCGTTTTAAGAGCAGCGACGACGGTCCGTAAAAGACACGAAGGTGACCGGGGTCTTTGTGCCGACCTACGTCGCTGCTCTTCGTTCCGAAAAATATCCCTTTTATGGTACCCTTCCTGTCAACAAGGGTTCGTCGCTAAACCTTCATCATGACTCTCGGTAGGGGCCATGGACTGTTTCAACACCCATAAAACATTACTAATTATGCAATATGCTCTAAGTACAAGCCAAAATATTTTTGTCGTTATCCAGTAATATGATGAAAAAACCACAAATCACTTTGGACTCGTTTATTTTTATTAACACAAAAAATTCCGCATTGGATTTACATGGTGGAACGCCATAAAGAACGAGATGAATGAAGATTAAAGATTTGTAATAGAGATCCATTTAAACATTTAAATAATTTGCGGGCCATACAAAACTACAAAATTATGAACTATAAAATTTAAACCAGATTTTTTTGGGTCACCTTTTCATACACTCGAATTAGCAGGATTTCCTTCCTATTTTCCTTCCTGTACCTATCCATCCACCTTCATATACCACTCTGCTGTCATACCATCCTGTCTCTATAATATCATACGCCTTTTCCTTTTAACATAAGGGCAGATGCGCTAGGGTTGACTCCACTGTAAATAAATAAATAAATAATAAATAAAAAAATATATATATAATATATATATAAATATATATAAATATATATATATTATATATAATAGGTATGTATGTTTTAATATATATGTATGTATGTATATATATATATATGTATATAATATATATGTATATATATAAAATGTATATATATATATATGTATATATAATATATGTATATATATATATATTTTATATATATATATATATGTATATATATATATATAATATATATATATATATAAAATAATATATAATATATGTATATATAGTCACTGCAAAAAAAAATTAGGACAAGAAACGTCTTCAGTTTTTTGCCCTTCTCATGATGTGTTAAATTTCTCTGGGTTTGTCGTATATCTGACATCTCACTGGGCTGGAGGTTAGTCCTCACAGTGCTCCACATCGCTCAGGCTGCACTAAGATATGTATGAAGGGAGAGGGTTGCCATCTTTGCTCCTTGCACCTAATTTCCCCATCACCCCACCTTCCTCTACCCCCTCCCCCAGGTCTACAATGCATTTTGCCTGAAAAATCAATCCATTGTTAAGAAACACATATAGCCCACTTTGTACAGTGGGGGCAAGTCCATGAGCCAGATAGCATGGGAGAGGGGAACCTCCAAAAATGCTGTCTCATCTGGTGCATGCGGCTCAAATGATGAGTTGGTAACTAGTTTGGTGGAAAAAGAGTAGAACGACCTCGGAAAATGTCAAGCTTGCTTGCTTGGTCTTCTTTGTGTTCCATTTTTGCTTGGTCTTCTTTGACGTTTTCCGAGGTCGTTCTAACTCTTTTTCCACCAAACTAGTGGTGAGAGATGAGATAGTGTGAGACATAAATTAAGAGAAGGGAAAAAAAAAAAAAAAAAGTTCCTTTCGCAGGTTTATCCTCCTCCTTTTCCTCTTCATGTCTCACACCATCTCACCACCACAGCTGTCCTATAACACCCTCTTCCTCTTTCCCCCACCACACACCCCTCCCTCCCCGGCATCCACACAGCCCAAACTCCCCCTACACTACATCAACACGGGAAAAAGGATGCTACAGAACGTGTCTCTAGTTTCCCTTGCTGGGAATGAAGCGTAAAGTATACATCACCCAGTTCCTGAAGTGAACAAGTTTTTTTTGTCGGCCTGCCTCTTTTTTTTCTATCGGTGTCTGCCTGAAAATCCGTGAAAATGTACTAGTTGTGACAGCATTTTTGTATGTCTTTAAACATTTTCTGTCGATATGTATGTGTATTTATGAACGTGTTCTTGTATTATTTCATTCTTCATCTTTTGGTTTCATGTCGGGCTCAATATAAACAGGTATGAGACACTTAATTCAGGTCAGTTAGGCATCAGTGAGGGGGCCAGCAGACTGTTAACTCCTGCCGCACGGCGGCACGGCGATCGCACCCGAAACCACAGGACACCCTTGAGCGAGGTATATTCTTGTAGCGTCTTTGGCGACTTGCCCCGTGGGGTATGCCCCCAAATGATTGATGCGATCAGGCTTAAGTGTTGTTTCTCCTGAGCCAACACCACCTGAGGAGTAGCTGCTCCCGCACTGTTGTCCCTCGTCTGCTCTATCTGGCATCTGCTCCCTTGCCGCATCCTCCATTCGCCTGTCAGGGTTTGTAGCTGAAGTCGGCGCATACCTGAAGCCGCCGCCTGCTGAAGATTTTTCAGAATCAATTCTAAAATATATAGTATGACTTCTACACTGATCATATTGAGAGCAGACGCCAACAAAATATTTTTAAGTACATGTAATTGACATACGGTACTGTCAGTGTAAAATTGGCAACAGCCACATGTCTGTGAATGGGGACAGATAATGGAGTATGTACTGTAGTACATATTTAGGCAAATTTTTTTTAATCCAACAAATTATTACTGCCACAAGGGTCAGGAACCATAATGGCTTATGGTTAATAGTTAATATAATGGGGCCCCCTCATATTGTCAGTCAAAAATGCAACCCAGTCCAAATTCATAAAAAAGGTAAGGCGAGATACTGCTTGGTAAACTTTTCTGGTATTTTGATGTAACTAAATTCACCAAAATGCATTCAGTTTATCATTACATGTTAGTATAGGATTACATTCATTAACTGAGAAGTTTGTAGAACCATCTCTGTCAGTGATAGGTGGCATTTCCTTAAAAGGGTTTAGAGTCACAAAGGAGAATTTGTGGCAGAGGTTAGTAACACGGGTTTTCCAATGGGAGTTGGCACCACACACTATAGGCACAGAAGGAAAGGTGGGATTGGGCAAGCATTAGTTTAACCCCCATACATCATAGAAGCAATATTATAAACCTTGGTGGAAAGCTTGGGTTAGCATTAGTGAAAACAACTCTTCAACTTACTCTTCTAGAACTCTTATTCTCTTTCTCTCTCAATTTCCATCTTTTACCACTCTTCCAAACCTGAGAAAAAAAGAAAACAATCCCGTATTACAGTTTCTCAAAGGTAAAGGCCATGCTGTTGGGAGTAGGTTTACAAGTGCATCATGATTTTGTACATTTCTTTAGTCACTTGTTCACTTAAGCACTCCACATTACATTTTAAGCATTCAATAAAAAAATACTTAGAAAGTGAGTTTGGGACTGGTGCAGGAAGTCCACAAGTAGACAGGTGTGCGCAGTGGCAAAAGGGGGAAGAAAGGAAGACTGCTTGGGCAATGACCCCACCAGCAATGACAGAAACCAGCTCCGAAGGGATTCCTGGAAGGAAATGTACAAGAAAATGTACATTAACATGTAGAGGCATTGTTGGCGTTATAGGTAGTTAGGATGTGTCTGATTGAAAAGATACCTAAATTGCCATTGCACCCTGGAAACCCGGGAATGTTGCAATCATGATAGATAATACATGATATGTAAGCTCTATATTAATTCGACACACAATTCCTCCTACCTATAACGATAACAGCATAGTTGTGCAAGCAAAGTAAAATCACTGCTCTGTATATACATGAACTATGAGGTGCTCGAAAAGTCTGAGGGCAACAATTCTTTCTTCAACCCAATAGCTGTTGCTGCCTTCATCTGCATTAGAACACCACCCTGAGTTCAGGAGAGAGAGAGCGAGAGCGAGAGAGAGAGAGAATTATAAAAACATGTAAAATTATGAGGGCAAATAATATTGCCATTACATTTTTTATAAGCTTTTAAGAGCCTGACACATTCAAACACACTTGTACAATAAAATATTATAAAAAAACCTCAAGGAATACTATACCCATCATTATTATCTTAATCTCACAATACATACCATTTCCTGCATTCTGAAGGCGATGTTCGCCCACACCCCCTTTGGGTACTTTCATCCCTCCCTGGTCAAGCTTTGGGAATTTTGACAACCAGTGCCCCAAAGCGCCTCAGTTCTGGGGACGTTCCACATCCGAAGTCACGACTCCCCCATGATGTGATGGATCTGCGAGAAGCATTCATAAGTGTTATGTCTCATAGAAGTGATCATATTTTTTTTTTTAAAGTAAACATAATTCATGGCCCGAGCAAAAATAAACGTATCCATCCCTTTTAAAGCAAAAAAAATTACTCACGCGTTACTCGGGTTAGGTTAGTTTACTGCTCTATTGAGGAAAAAAACGTGCTGACTGATTGGGGGTTAAAAATATCTTCGTGATAAAAACATAAAAAAACAGTCACATAACGGGTGATATTTTCCGCAATAAGGAAGGTTCCTAAAACCAATCTTTACCCTAATTTTTATTTTTGAAAACAACTAAACCATTGTTTGCAAAACATAATTCAGTAAAGCTAATTTAATGTACCTTGAATAAAATGTCCATGCATACAACCATCAGCACTCTGCAGTGTATCAAGCACCATGCTGCATCCTGGTCTGCGGCAATGGTAGATGCTTTAAAAAAAAGAGAATGAACAAAATTAAATGGTAAAGAACATTTCTGCGTCGTCGAGTTCAAAAGTTGGTGTTTTGCCGTGAATTCCTATCAGCGACAATTCCATGAACATTCCACGATATTTCAAAACAAAGTTTTTTGTTTTTATTTGGGTAATATTTCAATGTTACAAATTTTACGGTAACTTGAAATTTAAAGTACCTTTAGACTACTAATTTTAAGGTTTTCCTCGACTTACAGTAATTGTATATGTGGGATGTGAATGGCGGGGGAATACAACTTTTAAATTATTAGTAACTGTGTGGCCTGCCTTTTGGGAAAACCCCGTGGGACCTCTAACTGGCGCATTTGAGTAGGATCGAGGAAAGCGATACACATTCCCCGGACTGGCTCTGGGGGGGCCTTGGGGGGGAGATGTTGGGTTGTCACCGAGGCGACCGTATTGTACGTAAGCACTCCGCCCGGCAAGTGGAAGGTCTCGGGTTTCGATCCCCCGAGCGGTGCCTGCCTTTTCGGTGAACAAAACCTCTGACAGTAGCTAACTAAAGAAATGTAATAGCCGAATATAAAGTGTACGAATACATTTTTTGTTTTGATTATGGTAAAATAAATAGTTTAACGGGGGAAAGAATGAGTGCTAAAGAATATAAGGAAAAATTCTAGTGTTTGCCCATACTCTCCCACTTCCCCCAAACAAGTTTGGGGACCTGTGGGAATGCCGGGTTTTGGGGTGGCAAACAAATTATGCGTCGGAACACGTATTTTAAGAGTTATTGTTTAGGGGGTAAAATTTCCTTAATCTAAGGAAATTTCCTTATATTTAGAGAAATTTACAAAACCCAAAAATTTACCAAATCCTAGCGGGGGCTTGACCCACCGATAACCTAACCTAACCTAACCAATCTAATCTAACCTAACCAAATCAAACCCTAGCCTAACCAAATCTAACCTAACCTCCTTAACCTCCTAGCGGGGTGTTGGGTGTGTTCTCGACACTTCGGTAATCATTCTGTGAGGATCGTCAGGTTCACACGTCGGTCCCCCCACCCAATGCGGCCGCCCTATGATCCACATATATAGGGGGCAGTCGCGCGTCATTTTCTGATTCTAAACTAACATAACTATATTTAAACATAAGATATGTCATAATTTTATTAAACTAACCTCACAATACCCTAAAAATTACTAACCTAACCTCACTAACACCCCCTAAAAGTTACTAACCTAACCTCACTATAAGTTACTAACCTAACCTCACCTAACCCCCTAAAAGTTACAACAAAACCCTTTCACTATAACCCCTAAAAGTTACTAACCTAACCTCACTATAACCCTAAAAGTTACTACCTAACCCTAACATAACCCCCTAAAGTTACAAATCTAACCACACTAAAAGCCCCCTAAAAGTTACTTATATTGCCGTAGGGGGCCCGGGCATTGTGTATACATCCACGTCTCTGGACTCAAAAGAATCCATTAATTTTCCCTAGATCTGGGGAATTTTTATAACTTCCTTACTAAAAAAAAAAGTGGTTGCGACGCATATTTTGTACCCCAGCCATATATCCTCATTCTCCCAGGTCCCCCAAGCTAGTTTGGGGTCAAAGGGGAGTATGGGCAAACACTAGAATTTTACCGAATATAGCAAGGAGCTATAGATAGGGCCAGTGACGACGAACAGCTATAAATACGGCAGTAGGTAGAGAGGCGTGGCTATAGATACGGCAGTAACACGATAATATGAGCCCAACTTAATTATTCGGTGTTTTGTAAACGTTAAAGATGTTCACGGTTTATGGAATTCTCGCCGAAACACCAACCGAGAACTCTCGCCGATAGTGGAACACTCGCCGACGTGTAAAGTTTTCGAAGACAGTTTCCACTTTTAAAAAGCCTACCTGATAGCCGACGGCGGGGACTGTTCTAGGTAACCATGTTTAACAATTCTACTTCTCCTTAAAGAAACCCAGCTCACTTCATTCAACTAAAGCCATCATCACCATAAAAAAGTAACCTTTTAAACATATTTATTGTCGACTGCGACTCTCAAAACACGGATAAAAAGCTCTTATTTCATGTCACGAAATGACACTTTTTTTATGTTTACGCCAGTATTTTCAAAAGTGTACATCATCTATGACACCTAAATCACTTCATTCAACTTATTTAAGCCTCTCATCTTCCGTAACAAGTCACATAATGGGAAGAAAAAAAAAAAAAGAGAGGGGTTCCTAACCAGATAAATAACGAACTCATATATCTGATTCCTATATAAAGTTTTACCCGGGTAAATACCCGTAAAACATGATGTGCTGCTGCTCTAACACCTAACACACTCCCTTCTATGTTTTCATTTCCTAATCTTACACGGTACTTACATTTCGATGGATGTAATGTCCGGGGGCAGAGAGCTGTGTACGAAGCGAAGGAAGCCATTTTGGATTTTCAAATTTGTATTTTTTTCAAGATTAGCTGACCTTAGTTTTAATCTGTACCACAGCAACACAGAAAACATGCACCAAGGCAAAGCACGAGGACAGATCACTATCTAATGGACCAAACATTTTGCCCCGAGAGTAGCCGCATTAATATTTTCTTGTGCACTTCAAATATACACCAGCGGGCGGACGGAGATCTCAAATCAAGTAGCCGCTGGTTATCACCACTGATGTATTCCCACATCAATATCATCACATAACTGTTTTTTAGAATGTTTACACATAAAAGCAATACATTTTTCAAATTCTGTACATTGATTTACAGATAATAAATTTTCCTCTCTGAAAATAAAACCCCGCGGCACTACGGCGGGCATTCGGGGGCAAGTTTTTCCGCTGGGCCGCCGTTTTGCCGCTCTAATGCCCACGTAGGCCCCCGGTGGGGGGTTAGCTGGGGCGTTAAACCTTAGGTTTAGTGCCTTCTCCCCCCTCCACTGTTGTTCCCTGGTCCTGCCGTCCTTCGGCCCCCTTGGCCGCCGCCATGCCTGGGTCTTTGCCTGGGTTTCGGGGCGACATGGGCGTAGACCGGAATTCCCCCGCTCTCTCCAACAAGCGCGGCCCGCCCTCCCGCCCAGGAAGCCCGGAAAGCCCAAAGCTCCACTCAGGAACAACAGCAGCACCCCAAGAGCAGCAGCAGCAGCCCGGGGCCAGCAGCAGCTGGCCCAGGTTCCACTGCAGCTGCCCAGGGTCCACTGCAGCTGCCCCTGGGGCCGCAGCATCCCCCGGACACAGAAAATAAAAGGGTTACTTTCCTGCTCCGGGCCTGTAATGGCGCCCGTGTTTTTCTCCACCCCGGCCGGGTCTCTCATGCACTTCATACCAGCCCGTTGGGCAAGTACATTTATTGAGGGGAGACCCGCTCCCTAGGTAATGGATCAGCCTTGTGGTGGCGCTGTGGGGGAGTGTCATCCCCAAGGTGCCCATCCTACAGGACGTCACCTTCACCCTAGGGGACTGGCAAGTTACTTGCCGCCGTACCCAGAGGGCCGGTGCCCTGGCGCAGTATGGGAAGGGGGGTCCCCTCTCTGAGGAAATTAAGGACCTTGAGGAATCCGCAGTACCCTGAGGGCCCTGGACGGCAGTGACATCGAGGAGGGCTCGTGGATCCCCCCCCGAAGCCTGCCCCGCTCCACCATGGGTAGTTGGGTCCGTCTCAAGGTGACAGGGTTTCCTTCCATCAAGGGTGTGCATTGGCCAGCTGGTGTTCTGGCCACAGCCTACCTGCTCCCCATCCTCCGTTGGCCCCCCTGTCTAAAGGTTGGCCACTCCATCAACACCTGCCGATCTTCCGTGCGCTGGCGGCCGCTGCAGCGGCCCCCATCTGACCAAGGGGGGGAAGTTGCCTGTGACAGGCCCTTTTCCCCTGTTTTCAGTGTGGGGGGCTTCCCTGGCCCCAGGTCTGGGCCCCCTGCCCTTTCAACCAGGAGGCCCAACAACTGTACGGCAGGCTGGTCCAGGAAGGTATCCCCTTCCTGACATCAAAAGTCTTCTGCGGCCCCTCCCACTCCCCACATTCCGGCCACCTCCTCCATCACGACCTCCCACTATGCCATTCCCTATGGCTGCATCCCCCACCCAGGGGCCCTCCACCCGATATGCTTATTCCTCTGTTTTCCACGGGGAAAAGGTACACTGTATTACAGGGCCTAACGGAGGATGATGACCCTCCCCGGGCACCTCTTCCCCCTTCTCCTCCTTTCCTCCGGCCCGTTCCCCGAGACCCAGACGCTATGTACGTCGCCCCGCCAGCCGGCTGCACCCTGGCGCCCGCTGGGGGTTCATATTCTTTCCCGCCCCCCCTGGGGACCCACCCACTTCACGACAGAGGCGGAAGTCCACCATCCGCCGTCCTTCCTCTCTCGGACGATGCCGTGCCCGCCTCCTCTGCCCCCCGTGCTGCTTCTCGGCCCCCAAAGCCTTCCTGGGGCCCCCCCCACCGCCCAACACGCCTCAATTGCGACCCCCCTCCGCATCCTGTTCCGTCCATGACAAAACACACGTCCATGCCGCAGATATTCACCCTTCTCATGGAGCTTATCGCCTTTACCACCAGGCTCGTCAGTCCCCGTCATACTAGCCAGTCTCTGGCCAGCACTCTCCTCCGTCCTCAACGTTTTCCCCAGTGCTAGGCCTCTCCCTTCTCCTGTGGAATGCCCGTTCCCTGCTCAGGAAGACCCCCGAGTTCAAGACCTACTTGGGGAAACTTTACCTGCGGTGGTTGGGTTGTGTGAGACGTGGCTCTCCCCCACCTCTCCCTCAACCTAAACCCCCTACACCATCATCCGGAAGGACAGACCCCAGGGGCGGGGGAGTGGCGTCCTCCTTGCAAATTTACGACTCCCTTGACCATTCCCCCCTTGCCCTCCCACAGTGGGAGCACGGCCACCTCGAAGTGGTCGCAGCCAGGTTGCTACGCAACAGGGGGAGTTATCCATAGCGGTCTGCTACAAAAGCTGATGGTGCCCACATACCGGGAACTGACTCACTACTTTTCCCTCCTTCCTCCGCCTTTTGTCATCATGGTGACTTTAATGCCCATCACAGGTGCTGGAACCTGACCTCCTCTCCACCTCACCAACACCTCCGGGAGGGCGCTCTTTCACTCACCTTGATCGCCTCGCCTGTCCCTTCTTTCACCCCGGGTCTGCCTACCCGTTACCATCCCCACACGGGTGCCACTTCTGTATTGGACCTATTCCTTGGGACCCAGCCTTCAGTGCCATGACCGTCACCACTGGCCCTTACATGGGGAGTGATCACCTTCCCCTCCTCGCCTCCTTCCCTGCCGTCACTGCCAGGCCTCACCCCGGTTGCCTGCCTCGTTGGAAACTCACGCCTTCCGGCTGGCCCCTCTACGAGGCGGCACTCCACGACCCACCGGGTCTCTCCTCCCTTCCCCTGGAGGGCGCCGCTGCCTCCCTTTCCACTTCCTGGAGGACCGGGAAAGGCTGCCTTCCATCTCTCGACGCGTCGCGCCCCTCCCCCGTCCGGGGAAATCTTGGTGGAACGACGACTGCGCCCAGGCAGTCAAAGGGCCCCTAGGAGGGCATGGGAAACCCATGGCGTCGAGGCCCACACTACAGCTTGGGGCTCAATATCGTAGACTCGATGCCATATTTTGCCAGGACCATCCTCCTTGCCCAGGGAAGGCGTGGGGCTCCCACTGCGCTTCCCTCTCTCCATCCTCCTCCACAAAGCGTACGTGGGATTTTTTTTCCCCTCCATGGAGGGGAAAAACAACGCCTCTCACTGCCCCTGAAGGATGGTGCCAACCCCTCCTAGATGAAACCCCCAGAGGCTGCATTGCTTGCCGCACACTATCAGGACAAGATTGGTCTCCGGTCTCCTCTCGCGTCATCCCTTACCATCAATGCGGCAATAAATACTGCTTTTTGCCTCCCCTGGCATCCCGGCACTCACCAGTCCTTTCACACGACTGATGAGATGGACCGGGCCTTGTCCACCTTAAGACCAGGGAAAACTGCGGGCCGGGGTAAAGTTGCCGTATGAGTTCCTGCTTCAATGACACCTCCCTTGAGTCCACGGCACTCTCCCTCTCAACACCAGTTGGCTTCGGGGGCGTCTTTCCTACGTTCTGGAAATCCTCCACCCTGCTACCCATACCCAAACCCGGGGAAGGACCCCACACTCCCGTCCACATACCGCCCTATCGCTCTCCTCTCCTGCGTGGGTAAGCTCCTGGAGCGACTGGTGGCCACTCGCCTACCCGGTGGCTGGAGGATGGCCATCTCCTGAGAGAGGTCCCAGTGTGGCTTCAGGCCCCGCAGGAGCACCCTAGATGTCCTGGCGCAGCTGGAGTATCACTCTGCGATACTTACCGGGGTAGGGAGGTCATGACCTCCCTCTTTGTAGATCTAGAGGGAGCATTTGACCTGCGTCTCACGAAGGCATCCTCCGTAAGTTGGCTTCCATGGGAATCACGGGACCCACCCTCGCCTGGCTCCGGTCATTCTTGTCAGGCCGGTCTTTTCAGGTTGCGGTTGGTGCCTCCACCTCTCCTTCCCGTCCAATGCAGAAGGGAGTGCCGCAGGGTTCCATCCTCATCCCTTTGCTGTTCAATGTCCTCCTCTCAGACCTCCACATTCCTCCCCACTCTCACCTTCTTTCTATGCAGACGACATTACCATCATCAGCAGAGCCAACACTCAGGCCCGGCACAGCTATGCTTGCAGGAGGCAGCGGATACACTAACTGACTGGGTGAGGACATGGGTCCCCTCAATTAATGCTCCCCAAAAACTCCCTTATGTGCTTCACCCTCAAGCCTGTCCGCTCTCCACCCACGTCACCCTTAGTGGCTCCCCGGTGCCTTACACAAGGTCCCACACCTTCCTCGGGATGCGGCTGGATGTCCCCCCCCCGACCTGGTCTCATCATATTGAGTACCTCCGTACCACACTGCAACCAGGCGCCTCAACATCATGAAGCGGGTGGCTGGTGTCCCGCTGGGGGGCCAGTCGTGACCTCCTTTTTGCACTACTACCATGCGGCCCCTCAGATCTAAGGTGTCCTATGGCAGCTGCATTTATGGCTCAGCGCCCTTTCCACCCTCCCGGAAAACTGGACATCCTGCAAAATGCGGCCCTGAGGATCTCCATGGGGCAATGAGGTCCTCACCTGTCATCGCCCTACACGCAGAGAGCGGTAAACCCCCGTTGCGGGACACGGAAGGAGATCCTATGTAGCCAGTACCACCACATCATGTCCCTCCCACCATCCCACCCCTCGCCACTCTCTATGCCAACTCCGGTGTGGATCCTCACACTCCAGTCTGGGGTTCCTGGAGCCCGTCAGCCCCCTACTGGTCCTGCACTGCTGGCCCACTCTGTGCTGAACCTGCCACCACCTCCTACTCAGCCATCAGCCCCACTCCCCGGGCCCATCCTGGCTGGACATTCCCCGTTGGTTGCCCTGACTATCCCAGATCTTCCTCCCCAAAAAATTAGCTAGCGTCCTGGCAGCTCTTTATTCCGTCAACTCGACACTCACTCTACCCCCAACCACCTTAAGATCTTTTACTGACGGCTCTCACTCCCCCACCATTCCGTCTACAGGCGCTGCCGTCTATGACCCTCGCCCCAACATCTGGGAGGAAAGTGGTGGCTGCCCCCTGAAACGGACGTTCTGACGGCAGAACTCTTCGCCATTCGCCAGGCTGTGTCTTACCTGAACACCCACCTACGCCCCACCAGAGTTGTGATCTACACAGACTCTCTCTCCTCCCTCCATCTCCTCCTCCCCGTCGCCCCGGCTTTCCTCCACGCCATGGTTCACTCCCTGCAACGGCTACCCTCTCCCTCACCTCAGTGGGCCCGGAAGATCACCTTGCAGTGGGTGCCTTCCCACTGCAAAATCCGGGGGAACGAGGTAGCTGATGCTGCTGCAAAGATGGCACTCTCGGAGGGAAACTCACCCCCCTCCCGCTGCCGCTCCCCCACCGCCAAGCGTCTCTTTCTAATGTCTGCCGCTCCGCCTGGGATAGGTCGCTCGCGACGCCCTCCGTGCCACCTCCATGGGTCAATATCGTACCGACTCCTCCCCGCGCCGTGATAAAACAAACGTCCCGCGTCCCTTTGGGTGTCGCCCTCACCCGCCTGAGGATCGTCACACAACACTCAGAGCACACCTGCATCGTCTGCAGCTCACGCCCGACCCGTACTGCCCTGGTGCAGGAACATCCCCGGGGTCCATTGACCACTTCCTGCTGCAGTGTCCTCGCTTCCACTCCCCGACAACTTCTTACGTGGTCAACTCATCGCCCTGAACGTCACCACCTTTGACCTGCCCCCCTGCTGGCCGCCGCTGCCGTCCCACCCATCACGACGCCCCGCCGTCATCCGCCTCACCTGTGCCTTCCTGAGGAAGACTAAACAACTGTCCCGACTGTGATTAATTCACGGCTGTACACCAGGGCGAATATCGTCGATTTCGACATCACAGCCCTTCAACAACAACAACAACAAAAACAGTAGAGTGACCCTCATACATAAGGGACACAAGAGTAGGAAGGAGATTAAAAATTACAGGGCCAAAAGCGGTATGTGACACGTTTTGTAAGATTTTCTGTGGTGTACTGAATGAAAGACTAGGTGAAGTTGTGGAAAGAATAAGGTGATGGGTGAAGAGCAGAAGGATTCAGAAAAGACAGGAGAGGTGAGGACAATATGTTTGTGTGAATGAAGTGATTGAGAGAACAAGGAAGGAGGAAAAAAGAATATCTAGCCTTTCTAGATATTGAGAAAGCGTATGACAGAGTGGATAGGAGAAAAGCTATGTAAGGGATTGGAGACGATTGGCATGATGAGAAGGTTGTTAAATAATAAGCAGTATGTATGAGAACACACAGGCCAAGTTCAGTAAAGGGTGACCTCGAGACTGATGGGTGAATAGTAAGAGAGGAGTAAAACAGGGCTGTGTCCTTTCTCCTCTACTTTTTGGTTTTATATGTTGAGGAAATGGCAGTGAGAGTGAGCGTACAGGTCTGGGTGTGAAAATTGGAGATGAAGTGTTGAGTGTACTGATGTATGCAGATGATGTGGTGATCCTTATTGAAAACCACAATGAGCTACAAAATCTGAATTCTGTATGGTAGGGGAAAGGGGTTCAAAAAGTTAGGCTCATAAAGGGGAAAAATCAAAGGGGGGGGGTTTTTGGGGTTTTTGGGGG
>JACEEZ010004174.1:0-17908 GCA_016584305.1 Chionoecetes opilio | reverse complement strand
AAAGACAAATTATCAAACTTTGCCTTTACCACAATTCTTCCAGCGCACAAAACACGAGATTTTCCTAAGTGATGATGGTTTTTTTATAACTTTAGGCTAAACAGCGAGAAAAAAAACGGAGAACCATTCATTTTTTTTCCACTTTTAATGGTCCACTAAGTGCATAATCACCGCATTTTTTCATCTTTACAAAATATCACACAAGAAATTTTTTCAAAAAATCATCATGGAAAATAGGAATAAAGGAAGGGGAAAAGTATGGGAGGGAATCTGAAACAGTTTTAATGTTGTTCCTCCCTTCAAAAAATTACATTTTTTTAATCTTTCGTGAGATAAAGAAAATATCTGGAGGAGAAAAAAATAGAGAACTAGGGGGGGGCACTCAGTAGAGGGCATACCTCCGCCCGAATATTTCATAAAAATATAAGTATATTTTATTTTATATATATATATATATATTTTATATATATATAATTTTTTATATATTATATATATATTATATATATTATATGCACTCAGTATGAGCGCATACCTCCGACCGAATATTCAGAAATTGGTTGCCATGGCAATATTTTGTCAATAGATTTCATCCAAATTAACCAGTTCTTCCTATCCCAAACAGACTTGGTATTTTGAGTTTGGTCCAAATCTATGTGTAACTTTTCGAGAAATCCTGTACACAGACAGACAGACAGACAGACAGACAGACAGATCCGGGTGAAAACATAACCCCTCCAACTTCGCTGGCGGAGGTAAAAAGTTGGATTATTCAGAAAACAAACAAAGAAAATAGAAGGAAACGATTAACAGAGAGGCAATGGGATAAAATACATGAATAAGAAAGTGGAATAAAAAAAAATGGAGTGATGGAGAAGTTATAATGAGGGCAGAAAAGTAAGATGGATGACGACCCAGAGAAGGATTGTATTTTGGATTGTAAGGGGGACGCGATATCAGGGAGTGGGATGATAAGTTTATGATGAAGGATGGCGGGGATGAGGAGGGGATGAGGAAGACAAAGGTCAGGACGTGAGAGGAGGGAGCGCTGTCACCCAATGATAGCCAGGGACCAAAGGAAAGTCAAGGCAGAAGAAAAAAACAATTGTGAAGGACGAAAAAAGTCAAAAGATGAAAAGAAATGTGATCACCATGATGCGAGGTGTGTGTGGTGTGTGTGTGTGTGTGTGTGTGTTGTGTGTGTGGGGTGTGTGTGTGTGTGTGTGTGTGTGTGTGTGTGTGTGTGTGTGTGTGTGTGTGTGTGTGTTGTGTGTGTGTGTGTGTGTGTGTGTGACACACACACACACCCCCGCACACGCACCGCACACGCAGACGCACACGCACACGCAACACACACTGATGGTCTTTCATTAAGGCAGGCGTGTTTGTCGGTCAACTGGTAAACATGGAGAATGAGAGATCAATCGAGCGATCCTCATAACTGGGAACACCGCTAATTCTATCACAGTCTGCCTTGATCAGGGTGGACGCAAAAAAAAGACATAATGAAACAAAGTGGACAGACAACACACGATAGAGGAGAACGACAGATAAAGTTTTTTTTCGTTGTGAATTTTGTCTTGTATTAACAAACCTACACCGTAAGGATGATAAGATAAAGTAAAATTTATGGTTGAAAAGAGGAGTTGAAGAGAGGGGGGAAGGGGAAAAAAGGAGGAATAGGACAACGAAGACGACAACGGCGAAAAAAAAAGGAAACTGGGGGCCCAAAAAAAAGGACAGAAAACTGGATAAAGTGAAGGCATAAAAATACCATCAAAATTAAATGGATCTCATAAAAGGTTAATCAGTATAGACACAAATAAAATAAAGACCAGCAAGATCCTAATGCAAATAATAAAGAAGTCACCCATTGCTTAAAATATAATGGTAAATTATTACTCAAACAAAAAATAACGAAAATAATAATGCGGGTGTTGAAAAAATAAGGAAGCATAGTAACATTTTATGGGTACAATTTATTTTACGAACAAGAAACATATGATGGAAGAGAGCAAGATGAAAGTGTAGTAGCAAAAAGAGTGGAATAATGCAAAGAGGAGGCGTGAATATGGGCAGAAGAAGAGAGACTAACATAAAAGGGAACCATGCAAGGGAGCACCAAGAGAGTATAAGATACTTGATCCTATTAGACACTTTGCAAGTCCCAAACTACAAGGTTATTAACTATACAAAGCTCCACCACGCCAGGACGAACCGGGTGGACTCGAACCGCTGACGAATGCAGGGTTCTTTCACGCCAGTCCACGACTCTACCCAACTGAGCCAACCTGACGGGTACCAAGAGAAGGAGAGAGAGAGAGAGAGAGAGGAGAGAGAGAGAGAGAGAGAGAAGAGAGTCATTACCTGGAGTTTTCATATTATTGAAGGAAAGAGATATATCATATTTAATAGCGCTCTGATACCCTCGGCGTGTTAATGAGGGAAAAAAGGGGTTTGTAAAAAACCCAAAGCCCTGGTGCGTGTGTGTGTGTGTGTGTGTTGTGTGTGTGGTGTATGTTGTGTGTGTGTGTGTGTGTGGGGTTTTGTGTTGTGCGTGTGTTTTGTGTGTGTGTGGTGTGTGTGTGCGTGTGTGTGTGTATGGTGTGTGTGTGTGTGTGTGTGTGTGTGTGGGGGTGTGGGGCGTGTGTGTTGTGTGTGTGTGTGTGTGGTGTGGTGTGTGTTGTGTGTGTGTGTTGTGTAATTTAAATAAGTAAGTAAGTAAGTAAGTTTATTGCCATTACTAGAAATATTACATTCAGTTAATTACATAAAAGTGTGTTGGCACGGCCTGTGAGCAAGGCTCCCTGACAGACTGTTTAAATATAAGTTATATGTGCTGAGCAGAATCAGTTGTCAGTTTGTTTATGTAGTAAAAAAATACTACTTTGTAACGAGAAGCAAATAATAATGTATTTATGTATTAGTATGTATCTATGTATGTATGTATGTATGTATGTATCTATGTATGTATGTATGTATGGGATGTATGTATGACGTACGTACGGAACCTGTAGTGAGCCGGCAACCTGTGCCGGCAGCATTACGCCTGCCAACCCCGTGTGGTAGCCGCTAGGCAGACAGTCGAATCACAACCCCGCTGGCTTGTAAAGGCGTTCCCTATCGTTCCCTGTCGCTGTCACTGTAAGCTAATCTAGAATATACCTACATAAAGTAACTTGTGTTGCTGTGATCCCACTGGACTTAGACTGATCACGTTGCACACGAACTGGCACAGTGGGTCACTAGAAATACAGTGACGGACCGTTTTTTAGGAAAAAAATAAACGCCGACAGCCATTGTGTGTGTCTCAGCTTCATTTCACCACGCCCGCATTATCATAAGTTCTGCTTCCTGTGTAATCACGGTGCCAAGAGCTATAGTGCTACTTGCGTGTGTACAGTGTCGGGTGTGTGCAGTGTCTTGTGCAACGTTTTTGTGTAGTACAGAGTGGCTACGCTTTTGTTGGTTTGTCCTCCCCCTGCTGGCCTCCTGGTCATACGGAGAGCCGGGCGACAGACCTCTTATCGTCTAAGCAGCCACGGTGCACTGTCGGTCGGGCTGGGCTGGAATCACACCCAGCACGGATACTCGTTGCCGCCGCCCCTTTTTCACTGCACACCCGTAGGATTTTACCCCGACACGCTCGCACAGATTCTGGATATTGGTGACTTGTGTCGCTGTTTATTTTCATGTACATCCGATTTGAGCTGTTGAAGCGTTGGATAAGTGCTTAAAAAATACTTTGTACACCATTTACCATGACAGGAACGAGAAAGAAAGCGAAGCAGACTCATATCTCACCACCCCTCTCTCCCGGGCGGGCAGATGAGGGTGACGCTACACTTTCCCTTTTACCCGTTGGTATAGATGTCATTTCTTCACGCCCGTCAGGGTGGCAAGGTTGGTAGAGACGTGAGCTCGCAATGTGCAGCGTCCATGTGCATTCGGTCAGCGGTTCGAGTCCGCCTAGTTCGTGCTGACGTGGCGGCGCTTTGTATAGTCAATAACCTTGTAGTTGGTACTTGCAAGGTGTCTAGATAGGATGAAAATCTTATCTTATCATTTCTTCACCATCTCCCTCACCCCAGGAACGTTTCTCCACTGCCTCCACCTTGGACCTTTCTGGTCTTATGCAATGGATGGAGGCACAGCGACGTGAAGATGAAAGGCAAAGGCGAGAGGAAGACAACGGCGACGTGAGGAGGAGTCGAGTCGTTTTCAAAACGCTTATCACGACCCTCTTAACCGCATGCGGCCTCACCCACGGCGTCTTCCATAACGGTGACGCCGCCTATGCAAGGAACCACGGCTTCAACACATAACAGCCGCGCCCCAACCCCCGCCCCACCCAAGGCTTCTGTTCAACCACCCCCAGTACTCCAATCTGACGTTTCCTATCAGACCTTCAGAGAATGGAGGCGGAGATGGATAGATTACGCCACGATGGTGGATCTCCCGAGCTTGTCACAGGAGAAACATATCATACAGCTACGTATGTGCTTGTCCCTCGAAACGCAACGAGTACTGGAGCACACACTACAAGTGCCCCCAGACGCCACGTCTCCTGTACAAGACGTACTTAACGTCCTGCAGGAGCACGTCAAGGCCCAGAGGTACGAGGCACCTCGTAGGCGGGAACTTTTCAGCTCAAGACAGATGGAAGGCGAATCGTTCGATGCCTTCTATGTTCGCCTGAAGCGGGCATCTGAAGAAGTTGACATCTGTAAGGGCAATCACCAGGAGTGCGAGGAAACCCAGCTCAAGCAGGTGATCTTGATGGGCGTTCGAGACGAAGAACTCGTCCAACGCCTCATCTCCCTTGACGCCTCATGCACTCTGCAGGATGTAGTGACGGAATGTCGGGCCTATGAGGCCGCCCGAAACACGTCAGCCCTGCAAGCCGCCCCCCCCTACTGCTGTGAGATCCATGTCGCAGTACAAGAAGGGGAAGACGGCAGCTCATAAGGCGAAGACTGGTGCCCGTGCCGTTACACCTCCGCCCAGCACACCGTGCAACAGCTGCGGAAAGCAGCACACCCCGCACTCATGCCCAGCTGCCGAGTCCGTGTGCAGCTGCTGTGGACGTACGGGACATTGGTCCCACACTGTACGGTGCCCTGCTAAAAGCACCCAGTGCCGTTTGTGAGGCCGCATCGGTCACTATGACAAGTGTTGCTCCCCGAGGAAACCCAAGGGTCAGCAACGACGACGCAAACAACGCCACGGCACCAGTTGTCTTTCGTCCCTACTCCCTGGCAGTCAGCCGCAAGACCCTCAACAGCGTCCGAGCAACGTCAGACGCGTGGGCTCGACTCCCCGGTCCAGTACCAAGCGTCTTCAGACCATCAGCGTCAAACCCTCACCCACGGCATTTTGTCAGCATGTCTGCAGATGCTCCCCGACACTGGCGCGGACGTTCCGCGCCACCTATAGCCACTATAGTCACTATATAGTCACCATAGTCAGTGACTCATAGTCACTAGAAATATACATAGCTACGCCACCGCCATTCCCGTTTCTTTATTTGGTGAACATATTATAACCAGGCAACTGATATAATGGAATAAGGTCATGGTCTAATCTAGTTTCTGTAAAACCTTTAACATAAAGGTTTACACATGCATTAACTAAAATTAAGTCGACAAAGGATTGGATATTGGTTGGTATAGAACGTATGTTCATACTGAAAAGTGTTGTAGTTGTATTACTATCTGCATTAATAATAGAAAAAGTATCAAGAAATATGTAATCTGATTTTGGGGAATTTAAGTATCTGATCGTAAGCATGACTGAGTAACATCTAAATCACGGTTATATTTGTCATGTAGTACAGCAAATGGATCAAATGACTTGTTCAGCTGACATAGACTGTCAGAAGTAAGTAGAGTAATTACATAGACCATCATTGTTTATATACGCAAAAGGTAGTTCAGAAAAATATGATGTTAGTGGCATAGATAGTTTTGCTGAATTATGTTCAATATGAAATATATTTGGTGCTTACTTCTTCTTGTTGCGATCTCTGAGATCCATTTTGGGTCTTACTTGACCATGTTGAGTGCCACCCAGCGCACCTGTATTAGTGTATCACCACATCGCCACCAGCTGCACCCCCCACCACTTGCTCTGGGTCGTGTCGCGGGAACCAGCACCAGCAGCAGCACGCGCCGTATCTCCAGCACCACAAGCTCCACTCGCACCTCCGCAGTCCCAGGCGGCACGTGTTCAGCACCGCGTGCTGGTTCACCACTGTCTGACGTTCGAGCAGGTGGAGCGCTTTTCCCGAGCCACCAGCACCACGCCTGAGGGTACGCCACCAGCGAAAGTGTCAAGGAAGCTAGAGAACAAGGAAGGTGATTCCTGTAGTAAAGTTTCAAAGCAGCGATTGTCACGCCATCAAACGCGGGATAGTGGTAAAGACAGAGCACGGAAAGTATTAGAGAACGGACGGAATCGATGGTAACTCAAATACTCTTTATTCCCTGCACTTCCTCTATATATTATATATATCCCTATACTATCCAAAAATGTATATTTCTTTGAAGGTTATTCTCTGAAATGAGCTTGGAGAGGTAGAAAGGTACTGGAAAGTTTTGAAGAACGGTAAAGCTGCAGGGACAGATGGACCCATTGGGGATTTTTGTTTAAATATATGGAGGAGAAATGGTAAAACAGGCAATATATAACATATGTGACAGTGCCGGAGCAAGGCTGCGTGCCACAGGACTGGAAAAAGAGCAGAGTAACCCTAATACACAAAGGAGGAGAAAAGATAAGGAGACATAGCCAATTATGGGCCCTAGCTGTCATGAACATACTAGCCAAGGTTTTTGGAATGATTAAAAATGAAATTGAAATTGTGGATAGAGGAAAACAAGATGTTAGGAGAGGGGCAAAGTGGGCTCGGGAAAAGGCAGAGGGGGAATGTTAAATAATAATATAGGAGTTAGACAAGGATGTGTCATTCCCCAAAACATATTTAATCTGTATTTAGAGGAACTGATCGTGATAATCAGGAGTCCAGAAAGGGAGTAGCAATTGGAGGAGAGAAGTTAGGATGTCGGGCCCTATGTTGATGATGTAGTGCTGATGGCAGAAAGTGGGGAATGAAATGGAGGAGATTTTACAAAAAACAAACAAGTACGGAAGGAATGGGACCTGAAGTTTAGTGAAATGAAATTAAAGTCATAGAGTTTAACAGTGACGGTAGGAGTCATGGCTGCTCGAGAATAATGTCCTAGAAGTGTAGAAAAATATGTATACCTAGGAATGGAAGTAAACAAGGAAGGGATAGGCGGTGAAAAGCAGAGGAAAGTTAACAAAGGCAAGGCAAGGAGGATGACAGGCATGATAATAAATGTGGTAACAGTCATTAATAAATATGAGGTAGGCAGGAGTTATGGAAGGGGGTGGCTGTACCCTATTGTCTGTATGGGTCAGAAGTGACTCAGTACAGGGAAGGAGACATCATGCACTTGGTAAAGGCTCGAACATAGTAGGCAGATGGGGACTAGGAGCTTGTGGGAGCACTGCTGTAGAGGCCATAAGGGGGGACATGGGATGGAACACCTTCAGGGAAAAGGATAATTAAAGGAAAACTGGTGTTCCACAAGAAAATTGAAAGACTTAGTGAAGATAGATGGGCAAAGAAAATATCACGGGAAATAGATCAAGTTTCCCCTGGAAGAAGGACTAGAGAGAGGGAAAAAAAAAGGAGAGAAATGGAACAAGATGGAGATAAAGAGATATAAAAAAGAAAATTGAGAAAATGGGCTAGTTAAATGGCAGGAGGGAAGGTCCAGGAAATCAACTTTTGCAGTAGTATAGGAGGAAACAGAAGCCAGAGGGGGTACTTGGCATGTAGGAGACGGGGGGGAAGTTCTATATAAGCAAGAACAGGCCCCTTTGGGAAGTCACGGAAGGAACAGGAACGGGAAAACCCAAAATTGTAGCTACAGGGTAGGAGAGAAAGAAACTGTAGAACATGTCATTGTGGAATGCAACAAGTATAGGAGTCAGAGGGAAAGGCTTATAGCGTCAATAGTAACAGTCCTAGGCAGAGAGGAGTGGGACAGGAGACTAGAGCAGAAAGACGGGGCCCTGTGTACGGTGTTAGGGCTGTATGGGGACAGAAAGGAAACAGAAAGTATTGTAAACCTCACCAAAGTGTTCCTAACGCAGTGCTGGGAGATAAGAACACACAAGAGACAATGAATTAGGATGATATAATCAAAGGATTGAAAACTGATGAAAATGTCTTTCCCAGGTGAAATAAACAAGGGGTTAACAAGTTTTGTTAACGAATGAGACGAAGTGGAAGAGGACCTATGAAGCGATACTAAGCGACAAAGGTCACAAGAAGAAGAAGAATGATGAGTCCTTTAAAAAAAATCAAGCACCTCCGGGGCCAGAAAATTTGCAGCCGTCGCTATCAGCTGGTGTGGTGTTCTTCACACCCTTTCCCTCCCCATTTGCTGTATTCGCATACGCAGCCCGTAGATGGTGTTTCGTAGGGGCTTCTTTTTGGGTGTCCCTGAGATATGGAAAGTTGTTACACACTGTTTACATAAGGATACTTACTAACATAATTATGTACTATAAATTTTATATGGATGATTTGCTGATATGTCTAGTAATTGAGAAGGAAAAAGCTGTGAGTGGTGATGGTGGTGAAGCACAGAACACTGAGATGGTAAATGATGGACCCCTTGAAAAATGGGTAGAGTGAGATGACAAGGATATATGTGTGTAGAATATATGCTGGGAGTGTGAGAGGATGACCCCCTGATAAATGGGAGGATAGTGTTGGAGTAGAAAATGTGAGAAAGAGAAAAGATGCAAGAGTGAGACGACTGGTAGATATAAAAAATTTTAAATATCTTTACAATATAATATGCAAAAAATATGCAATATGATTTTATAGCCACTTAAAATCTAAAATCATGCATTGTAGAGGAACAGCAAAAATATTGCTGAAATATTACGACTTTTGGGGCATTTTGAGGCTTGGACATCCTGGTGACCCTCACTCATGTTTGCTGTACCACCATCTGTTTAAAAAAAATTTGTTGTTAGTTAATACAATAATTGCAAAAATATTTTCATTGTGTTCTTCATAAAATGAGGTGAATTAGCATAGGGAAAGGAAATGTGGGATGGTGAATAGGAAGTGGGTAAGGAAATGAGGAGGACATGTGAGATATGTATAGTGAGGAAAAAGTTTGTTTGACAGTTTAGGAATAAGAAAAAAAAATGACAGTACAATAACAAACAAACACTAGCAACTGGTATTAAGCATATTTTATGAAAGGAAATACTCGATGAGTTTTTACCCTCTATAGTATGCATGTGAGGTGAGGTCACTGGTGCTGTTTGGAGGAGGCACCATGGAGGAGGGCAGCAGAGGCTCCTGGCACACACCTGAAACCACTCATTGTTGATATTTTTTCTGAGAACTGTAAAACGGAAATTTTGTCGAAACCAGGTACAATTACATCTCAGACTATAATTCATAAGTGAGACTAACATCATGCAAAATGTTAACATTATAACTTTCAATACCATCCATTTGCTGTGGCTGTGACTGATGTGGTGGGAGGCTGTGGCTGTGGCTTTTTTTGGTGGGAGGCTGTGGCTGGTACTGGGATTAGGCACACCCCAACATCGGTGTCAAAACATCTGTGAAAAGAAAATATCAGTAATATTCCTGCACATAATTAGAACATTGATACTGTACCTGCCAATTAGTCGGGTCACTTAGGGCGGAAAAAAGGCTTTCGCTTCATCTTAGGTGAAGGAATTTTTTTGAGGGTCTTATCCTAAGCATTTTGTGCCGCTGAATCCCAAAATCGTAGTTGGGGCACTCGTTAGCGTAAGTTTTCGCGCAATTTGCAAATTTGGCAATTTGGCAATAAAAATTGGGGATTACAAATTGCAGAATGAGAACCAGACGTCGTAGAGACCTCGTTTTGGACCAAATTGAAGCTTATTAAGAGTGCATAAAATGTTATTGGTACTCCGTGGTTGTATCTGTTCGGATTACTGATCTATAATGGAATTAGAGATAAGTGGAAAAAAATTGGGGAAAAATATAAAAGGAATAATTTTGGCCTTAAAGCCTGAGTTCTTAATAAATTTAAAAACTAAATTTATATTTGTAAAAAAAGGGAAAATAACAAACAATTGTTCTTAGGACACATTTAAATTAACGAAATTTTTGCAAGGGTGGGTACAATTATTGCGTAGAACAGGGTATTTCAACTGAAAAATGCTTAGGATAAGACCCTCAAAATACTTCCTTCACCTAAGGTGAAGCGAAAGCCTTTTTTCCGCCCGAAGTGACCCGAGTATTAATCCAGAACACAAAATTTCAAACAACGAAACGAGTCTCCTCCGGTATTTTTGGAAAATAACAATTAGAACACAAAAAAATCCCTTACTTGCGATAGCGAGCGTTCACAAGTTGAAAAAAAAACGAAAATCTAGTCGTCTACGCCATCGACGTTCTCATGCCCATCTTCCTCGTCCCTTGATGCACATCTCGGGGGACAATCGCAAAGCTCCCAACAAGGAGTCTGCAGGCGTTTACAGCGGCAGCGATTGGTCGAGCAGTTCGTCTTGCATCCGCACTGCATCCCATCCATGATACTTTGCGGGCGGGAGGCAGGGTGGAAGGGATAGGCGCCAGGTTGGTCCGTAGCCGTACTTGGTCGGGTCGAGGGTCACCAACTCCTTCTTCACAGCCCCCTCCCAGACGAACGGCCTGTAGCTGGGCTCGCATAATGTCTGGGTGGTGGCGTTGACTGTCGGAGGGGCCAGTGCTGCTCCAACCTTCCCTTTTTCTAAGTGCCGTCCACCTCGCCTGCGGGAGAGAGCAGGTATATCCGTAATTCTGCTCACGAATCGGCACAGCACGTCCCCGGCTCTCTTGCGTCAGCGGACCAGGGCTTCGGAGTGTACCAAAGCGTCGAGGGTTGCCTGGTCGGCCCCTGGAACACAGGCCAAGCTTGCAACTTGCCTTTCCTGAAGAGGGGGCAAGTGGGGTCGCAACCAGTCAGAGCATGGAAGACGTGATCACATCCGCGTGAGAGCCCAGTTTCATCGTGGATGAGCTGAACGTTGAAAGTCCCTCTTGCCAAGTGGAGGCACGTGTTGGGAGGTATCTTGGGGAAGTGTCGGAGGAGGAGGACGAGGACGTCAGTGTCCGGAGAAACTACGGTTGCCTCCACATCTTTGTCGAGCATGGAGAGATGATATTTATCTTAGTGTCCGCTTCTCCTTTTCTGAAGCGAACTTGGCTCCGTCCGGTCCAGAAGTTGCCACGGCTTTGTCGCGCCACGCGCAGACGACGCGTAATCCCCATGAATGGTGCTGGATTTGGGAGGCAATGAGAGAGGTCATAGCAGTCTTGTTGCTTTTGGGACAAGATGTTAGCCATGGTCTTCCAGCTTTGATCCTCGTCGCGGGTTGGATGTCGATATCGTATCCTCCACCCTCGGGCTCGCTGTTCCTCGTCTTGTCTTTGAGGGACGCGCCGATGTCGTAAACCCGTCAAAGACAAGGTGCAACTCCTCGTAGCCAACACCCCCGTTGGGCAAATCTCTGAGGAGGGATCCACCAGGTCCTTAAAGTTTGCTGAGCCGGAAACGGGTGCTGCTGAAGGATAGCCATCCCGTCGAGGACCAGCACGCGAGAGGAATGAAGGGGTTTGCGAGGCCCCTGGAGACCGCCGCGTTCATCTTCTCCAGAACCCTGAGAAGGGGAAATTTTTGTCGTGACCCGCGGGGGGGCCTTGGTCGTCCCAAAAAGGGCAAGAGGAACAGGGAGAGCTCATAGTTGGAGATGATGGTGCGAAGTCCCAGACTGCTGTCGAGTTGGAGGGCGAGCAGCAGGCGCCGAGTGAAGTTTTGAGGATCCCGTGACAATCACCTGCTTCCCTCCGATTGAAACTTTGGTTTTCTTGCCCAGCGTTTTGAATGTATTGGTAGGCTGACGATGCAGACCTCCCATGGACTTTGCTGCGCATTCCCGATCCTTCCCTCTTCGTACTTCAAGAGAGCTTCCTTGCCAGTCTCCTCGATTCTTGTCATGCGTCCACCATCTTATCTGGAACACCTTGCGG
Source organism: Chionoecetes opilio (assembly GCA_016584305.1). Classification (NCBI taxonomy): domain Eukaryota; kingdom Metazoa; phylum Arthropoda; class Malacostraca; order Decapoda; family Majidae; genus Chionoecetes; species Chionoecetes opilio. The sequence continues at coordinate 5,787 of JACEEZ010004174.1, read as the reverse complement.
GAAAAGGACGGTGGTGAGTTGGGGTTTCTCGCGAGTGAAGGGGTTATGCTGGCGAAGAAGACCAGCAACCTCTTTGGTCATCTCGTGTGTCTTCTTCGTGACCGCTGGGGTGTCCTTGTGGTGCTTTTTATGCCGTAGCAGAACTTCCGAATATTTGGCCTTGATTGCCCCGAGTTTGTCTTGGATCAAGAAGAACTTGGTCCTCGTCGAGGGATTTTTCGTGATCCCTACAAGCCCACCGTCACCTTTCAGATCCGGTTCACCTGTTCCAAGCATGGTCGCAGCCAAGGGACGTGAAAGGTACCAACGACTTACGGACGACCCAGTGTTTCTCCAAGTCGTCCCCCGCTCTTGGATTCTTGAGGCGGAGGTCCTGCATCATGCCACGTAAACGGGACGAACCGGGGGTAGGGGCTTCGATTCATGGCGAAGAAGAACGGTCCGAGCTCCTCCAACGTCTTCGGTGCAGCGCCCAGTCTCCTGTCCGCACAGCCCTGGTGTAGTTCAAAAGCAGGAGGACCATCTTGACGAAGCATCTTTCGAAGCCCACTTGGCCAGCATACTCCGAACATCCTCCTTGGGCGTCCGAGGTCGAAGGGCCACATCTCCGTTAGTTGCACCGCAAATGACACACAATTTCATTGCGAGACCTGGGGAAAGGAAAATGTGCGATATAATAAATGAATTTTTTTTATTTACGGGCTTATAGCTAATTTCTAAAATTATTTGCCAAAGAAATTTTTCATTTATTTGCGAAATTTCATTACCGTATGTCATAAAAAACGACCATGAGGGGACAGTCAGAGAAAAGTTACCATTTTCTATTAATCAGACGGTAGTGCCTTTATGAGAAAGATACAGCCAGAAACATTTCATGACTTTTTTATGTGAAATTAAGGCCAAAATTATTCCTTTATATTTTTTTTCCATTTTTTTTCCACTTATCTCTAATTTCCATTATAGTTCAGTAATGCGAAAAAGATACAAACCACGGAGTAAATCCCAAAAACATTTTATGCACTCTTAATAAGCTTCATTTTAGTCCAAAACGAGGTCTCTACGACTCTGGTTCTCATTCTGCAATTTGTAATTGCCAATTTTTATTGCCAAATTGCCAATTGCAAATTGCGCAAAACTTACCGCTAACGAGTGACCCAACTACGATTTTCCCGGGTTCAGCGGCACAAAATGCTTAGGATAAGACCCTCAAATACTTCCTTCACCTAATGTGAAGCGAATCGCCCCAAGTGACCCCATAAATGCTAAAGCCATATAATTAAAAGAGAGAAAATAAAAACTTTGTCCAATACATTGATAAGGGCTCGAAGCTATTAATAAAAAAAAATACACCCTTAATATAGATGGGTTATGATAACAATAATCAAGTCGTACAAACCACTGTGTGCCATTTTTCCCCGGTAGAAATGGAGGCTGCCCTCCCCTGCTCACACTACCCCAATCTCCGCTGAGTAATGGCGTACAAAAAGTATGATCAACATAAAGTTTGAAAGGAAACTACGTGCTTCAATAAAAAAATAAAATTTTAAATTTTAATATATATTATTATTAAAATTTTATATATAATATATATAAATAATTATATAATATTTTAAATATATATATAAAATATATTTTATATATATATAATATATATATTGTAGAGTATATACGGGCGGGAGATTTTCTCTGAACGATCTCGTTAAAGTGATAGCTATTCACGTTTATTATCTTTCCAAGTTTTTTTCTCTGTTTTAAAGAGTGTTTTTCTCTTTTTTAAATCATTTATAGTTTTCGCCGTACTTGCTTTTTTGCTGTATGCGATTTCGGATTAAGAACCCTTCTTCAGCGCAGGGGAAAGATTTTTTTTCTCCTCATTTGTAGAGGTGGCATGATTGAGCTGGGGAGTGAAGCGTATTTTTTTGAAGTCTGGCTGCCGCGCAGCTGGGGCGGCGCTGTTTGGGTAGATAGCTTCTGCTTCTCTTTGATTTTTTGTTCCGGAGTGGGCGACACTTTTTGGGTTTTTGACCCCTCGCTTTTTTTCTCTTGAGTACTGTTATTACCCTTTTTTCTTTTCAGTTTGGGTAGAGCTTGTAGGTCGTTTCCCTGAAAGTTTATTTGGGGATTGATGTCCTTTTTTATTTGCTTCTAGAATTGGGTCCCCGCAATCTAACATGTCGAAATTCGTTTTTTCCAAAAAAGTTCTTGTGAGAGACCCATTTTTTTCTAATGGGTATTTTTGGGGGGCCCCGGAATTTAGGTGGCAAGTAAGACGTTGGACAGCTTCGTTGTCGTCATGCCGATGTAGGATAGGGGGGGGACTTCACAGTTTCCCTTTTGCAATGACCCTATTACGACTGATTTTTGTTTTGTCTCCTTCGTTTTGCTTGGGCTGTTACGGAAAGGGGGTTGCTGGGTTCTTGTTTTTGTAATAATTTGTAGTTTATTCCCCCTCTGGGTCTGCGGGTTTACTTACGGTGACGTTTTGGTGATATTATTCAGGGTATAACAATGACCCTCCCCCGCTTGACGCCCAGACCCATCTACGTGGACTCTCGAATGCTGCCTAAAGAAGCCCCTTTTCCCTTCCCCCCGGGGGGGAACAAATATCGCCGATAGACGGCGTCGCTAGGGGCTCTCCCTAGAGTATTGCGGAAAACTTCTTCAGGGGCTGCGTAGAAAAGAAATATTCAAAAAAATAAGCAACCCGACATTTTTTCCCGCTAAACGAGACATCTTTAGCAAAACGAAAAGTCACTACAAAACAGAACAGCTGAAGCTCTCCTAAAAGATACTTCAGGCCTCACCTTCACCATAGAAAGCACTCAGACAAATAAATGCCGCTCTTGGAGTCCTTTGTAAGCAGAAAGAAAAATCATTCATCACAAATCTACGTGAACCCAAAACAAAACACCGACTGCCTCAACGGAGAAACGAGTGCCGCAGAGATATAAAGACCCCCAATCGGTGCTTATATCAGAAGAGCTCTCACACCGCAAGTACAGGCAATTTGCACAAGAAATCGAGCGCCCCCCTCAATTTCCCCATCACACGGTTCAGCGAGAAGGGCATCAAACCGCAAAATAAGAAAATCATGGAGAACTTGACAACCCTAACGCCAAAAAAAAGAGTCAGGACATACTATTTCTACCGGGCTTTTTCCCCTCCACCGCTACCAAAGAAGAAAGAATAATACCAAATCGTCAACAGTAAAAGTAAACTTTCAGACCCAAAGAGGAAATAAAATACAAATTGATTACAAAAATAAAACACCAGCAACCTCCTTCTCCTAACACCCCAAACCAACGAGGAGACAAAACAAAAGTCCCATGTCGTATATGGAAACACTTGCAAAAAAAGGGAAAATGTGAAAATCCCCCCCTCTCCTACTCGGGATGACGACAACGAAACTGTCTCGACGTCTTATTGCCCCCTAATTCCGGGCCCCAAAATCCCTTTTGAAAAAAAATGGGATCATCATCACAAGAACATTTTTGAAAAAATACAGGGAAATTTGGGCGACTGTGTGAAGGGGCGGGGACTTTCCCAAATTTTAAAGCACTATACTAAAAGACTTCAATCCCTAGCTAAACGTACAGGGAAACGACCTACAGGTCTAAAAGCAAAAAAAAAAAAGGGTAATAACACCTACTCACAGAGACACAAAACGAGGACAAAAACCAAACGTCGCCCCTCACAGAGACAATAATCAACGGAACAGAAGCTATCTCCCAAAAACGCCGTCCACTAGGCTGCGCGGGAGCCAGAAATTTTAAAAAAATAGGCTTCACTCCCACTCAATCATGCTCACCTCACAAATGGGAGAAAACATCTTCCACATGGCTGAAGAAAGGGTCTTAGATCCGAAAAAGCGATAGCAAAAAAAACAAGCTACGGCGAAGTTATAAAAGTGATTACAAAAGAGAAAAGACACTCTTAAACAAAGAGAAAATTCTTTTTAAAAAATTTAAACACTGAACAGCTACACTTTTTTAAAGAGGTAATAACTATATATAATATATATGTTATATATATATATTATATAGTTTTTTTCTTGTTTGATTCTCATAAGTTTTTTGGGGGACAGGAAAACTCGGGATACTTGGGGGGTTTTTATGCAACGTTTCGCCAAGGGACTTGGCATATCAGGCTAAAAAAAAGTTAAAAAAATTTTAAAATATTGTAAAAGCTAAAAAGCGAACATCTTTTCGAACAATTAATTTTTTAGATGTTCGCTTTTAGCATTACAATTTTTTAATTTTAACTATTTTTAGCCTGATGATGCCAAGTGCCTTGGCGAAACGTTGCATAAAAACCCAATTTACCGAGTGTCTCTGTCACCCTGAAACTTATGATATATATATATATATATTATATATTATATATATATAATATTATATATATATATAGTATATTTAAAATATATAATATATAATATATATATAAAATAATATATATAATTATATATATTATATATTATAATATATTATATATAATATTATAATATAAAAATATATATAAAAGTTCATAAAGGGTAGCCTTTTTAGCGATTTTGAACATGCCGGGTTTTTGTTGCTTTTAAAGAATTTTGGTTTCTTGGAGTTTTCTTATTGATCAAATACCTTTTTAAAAAGAAATTTACATACCTTTTGGCATCTTTGGGGAAAAAATGCAGCCCCACTCCAGGGGGTTTACGTCTCTTTGCTACACACACAGTAGCAATAGCGGAGGCACGGGCGGCATTCTTGCGTCTGGGGTGTCAGTAGCCTAGTGGCCCTAGGGGGGCTTTTTTGTTTACATTCCCTGAAGAGGCGACGGTGGCACCATCTAAGAGCCAGCAAGTGCATAGCGCAAAGATTTTCTGCTGCCATAGGACACCACCTTCCTCGTTTCTCTATCTTCCTTGGGTAGTGTAGTAAATGACTTGGTCTGTCTTAATCACAAGCTTGGTATGTTTGAAGAAAGCAATTTTTTTCCCTCTAAACCTGCTTGCTTCAGAATAGGTAGTTGGTTTCTTTCTATCTCTTGTGAATCGGGGCAAAGATCTTCGTTGATATAAATGCCTGTACCTTTTAGCTTTCTGGCATTTCTCATTACTGTTTCACGATCTTCAAACTTATCGAACCTTGCAATCACTGTACGAGGATTCGATCTTTAAACTAGTGCAACCCTGTGCGCTCGTTCAAGGTTGATTGGTGGGAGTTGAAGCTTGTCTTGGGTAGCGTTGCCACTTGTTTGGCAATTTGTTTCCCATGTTTCTCCGTTTTCTACTTCTTTCATGCACTGATACGTAAGTTTTTTCGCCGACTGTAGTCTTCTTGATAGTTAGTACGTTGCAAATACTCTTCAAAAACGTACCTTAAGGTTTTTGGGTTGTTGTTTGTTTCTCACCATCTGTCTTCGAACTGTCCTCAGTTCGCCTCGCAAATCAGTTACTTCAGCCTGAGTAAACTCCAGACTTCTAGTCAGTTCACTTATCCTTGTTTTTTATGGTAGTAATTATTGACTTAAACTGATCAACAACAACGTCCAAGGCACTTCTAAAAGTCTGATTTTGAGAGTCAAGTAGCACTTTTAGTGTAGTAGGATCCATGGTAAATTGATTGGCGATAGTTAGGGGGGGTTAAGGAGACGTCCGTTCTCTTCTGCAGCACAACAAGGTGTGTTTTTTTGCTGTGTGGTGTTGTGGTGTGATGTGTGTGTGAGTGCGTGTGTGGTGCGGTGAGTGTGTTGTGTGTGTGGTGTTGTGTGGTGTGTGTGTGCGGGTGTGTGTGTGTGTGTGTGCGTGAA
>JACEEZ010004172.1:82500-84843 GCA_016584305.1 Chionoecetes opilio | reverse complement strand
AGTGGCCCAATACTTTTTTTGACGTTTTACTAGTGAAGTATGAAAGAAACCTTTTGGTTTTGATTTGGAATCCTGCAATTTTCTCATACTCGCGCTTTTTAGTTTTTATTAATCCTTTGCAACGACGTTTTACGTATGTATCTCTAGAATCGCAGTCGATTTGATCGCTTGAAAACTTAACGCTGTCGCTTACTGCCAATGATTTGTTGAATCTCATTAGTCATCAATGGGTTTGTTATGTATTAGAGTTTTATCATGGGAACATGTTTTAACCACCGATGGAGTTTATTTGTGAATAAATTACGCATGTTTCGGCGTATTCCCGTTTAGTAGGTCAACCCAACAACTTCGTTAGTACCTGCTGATCTTCGGAATCGCTTATTATAATTGGGAATAAACGATTTCGTGATGTTACATGTAATTTATGCCGATTGATAACTGTGATCAGTTTGCCAAAGTTGCTTATATCGCAGTATAAAATCAGACATGTCAGTAGTGAAAATAATCAGGATATATTCCTTGTAGGCTACGGACCACCTGATTTAAATATACTCGTTCACATATCAACAGTCGCATACCTGGAGGAGGAGGAGGGAGGAAGGAGGAGAGGAGGAGGGGGGAGGAGGAGGAGGAGGAGGAGGAGGGGAGGAGAGGAGGGAGGAGGAGAAGAGGAAGAGAAAGGAAGGGAAGAGGAAGAGAGAGAGGAGGAGGAGGGGAGGGAGGAGGAGGAGGAGGAGGAGGGGAAAAGGATGATAAGTGAGCAAGAGAGAGATGTGAGAGGAGTAGTGATTTAAATTCCTGTTTGTCTTATCATGTTTGCTGTCTGTTCTCCCATCACACAACACACACACCACACACACCACACACACACACACACACGAAAAAAACCACACTACACACACATACACCACTTTGTGGTATGCGTAACACCGCCACGCACACGCACACCCACCCCAACAACACACACACACACACACCACACACACACCGACCCGATGGTCAGTTGATAGCGTGTTGGGCCTGCCATCTGTGGCAGACGGTTCGAATCCTATGCTCACGGGATTTTTCCCCGACAAATCGGAACGGGTACGTCCCCTTGAGAAAGGGGATAGGGGTGAGTGGGGAGGCGGAGGCGAGTGGGGAGGCGGTAGCGAGCGGTTAGAGTCTCCGATGCGTTCTGGTTTGACCCGGTTCGATCCCCGAAGAAACCAAAACCTTTTCCATGGCCAAAACACCACGTGCCCTGCCTATCACTTACCTTCACTTCGAGGGGCACGGAGGACAAGGGGGGCGGCAGAGCCTCAACGGGGGGCGCCCAATAGAATCCTGCCTGCGCCACCAACGGCGAGACCAACCATCAGAACCCCTCAAGTGAACCTCCAGAGCCCTACCATCCGACCAGCCCTGGTCACCACGCCTACAAGCGCTATAGGCACAGATGTAAAAAAAAAAAAAAAAAAAAAGAAAGTGGAGGTCCCATCATTGCCAAAAGTCGGTAATAATGAGTCCAGCTTGCACCGGGAGGTGAAATTGGCGATCACGATGGATGCAAGGTGAATGCAGGAAAGGTGGAAGGGTGGAAGGGGGGAAATGTAAAGGGGAATTATGAGAAAAGGGGGCTATGAGGAAAAAGAAAAGTATATTTTTTAACTCGTACACTTTTCTCGCATTGCTATATTGGAACATTTTGGGTAAACGAGTTTCAATTTTCAGAAAGACAAATTTTTAGACTCTTTTCCTTTAAACAATGGAAACTACGGGCAAAGAAGAGAGAGACGAGAGAGGGAGAGGGAGAGAGAGAGAGATGAGAGAGAGAGACAGAAGGAGAGAGAGGAGAGAAGGGGAGAGAGAGAGAGAGAGGGGAGAGACGATGAGAGAGAGGAGAAAAGGGGAGGAAGAGAGAGAGAGAAAAGAATACGACAATATTCATGCCAAGGAATCCAAATATTTCCCCTGCAATATCTACCATCTATGTAAAGTTTGATCAATGAAGGAGCGTTCAGAGCGGCATATTCCAAAACAACTAAAAATGCTAAATCACCCACTTCATAAAGGTGGAGATAAAAACTACAGTACATAATTTACCGTCCCTTTACACTATATCTATTTTAAGTAAAAAATAGAAAGAGTGTTTGTTTATGTTTAATAATACAATTTCTTAGACACTAACAACCATATTATTAAACAACCAGTTGGTTCCGCAAAAATGTCTCACACAAAACAGCGATTGTTAAACTAAAGGAACGAATTTAAATGAAAATGAATAAGGTAAAATTCAAATGGAGATTGATTAAAACAAAAGCCTTCGATACAATAAACCCATTCTATATTACTTAAAAATTT
>JACEEZ010004172.1:70000-72500 GCA_016584305.1 Chionoecetes opilio | reverse complement strand
TAGAAGCCTGAGTCTGTAAAACATGTATTTAACCAATAACCAAGGAGGTTATAGTTGAGGAGGCGAGGAAATGTTACTCAATGATATTATATAGTCAATAACGTATGTTTAGAAGTTATCTATACCTAGGCAGTCATATTTTCCTGTTATTATTGTGTATCAATCAGATAGAAAGCCTGGAAGTGCAATGAGTCGACGCGTGAAGTGGCAATGTTTTGATTCAATCTCCCCGCCACAAATCTCCCCGCCACCACTCCCCGCCGCGGCGTGGTCGCCTCCACAATTATAACCTACATTGTCGCAGCAACAAGCCGATTTCGGCATTCTTTATTCTTCGTTTTTTCCAAGGCATTGCTTATTGTATTTTTGACAAGCGTATGCCAGACGCAGCAGTACTGTCTTAGAAAACAGTGTGAACATCACCCAAATTTTACATGCCACAATATACATGTAAAAAATATATTAAGCCTTGCTACTCGAGGCGAGTAATTTGCATTAAATTGCTATTATAGAACGTTCCATCGTAATGCATGTCATCCATATAATTAGTAGAACAACAGAAGAACTATTTTTTTTGGTATTCAGATGCGGTGCATCAATTTTTATCGCGAAATAATTTATGAAAAATATTAGTCGCGGAGCCAAACACAGTAGACCAACCTTTGAGTTAAAACTGCAGCGACCACTGGCATTTCTCGAGTTGCAGTTCTCTCTAATTCTCGCAACCCACTTTTGTTTTCAACAATTCTCGCTAATAGGCTGCTAAAAACAAAGAAGAAATAGTGATCGGATCATCTCATAAGTGGGCTTATGACCTTCCCTGGGTCAAACTGATTCCAAAAATGTGCCATATGAGGTGTTTGCGCCACGGGGGGGGGAAACCTATACCCCCACACACCACACACAACACACAGACAGACAGACCACTTTCGCTTATAATATATATATATTAATATTATATTATATATATAAAATATATATATATATATATAATCTCTTACCACTGTGCTTAGCGTTTTCTTTAATGTAAGTCATCTAGGCTGCCGGAAATTATATTATACTAGCCGAAAAGCCGCCCTCCGGGCGGACTTTTTGGCTAGCTCCTGCGGAGGGCTATTGGTGGGCCCATGGCCCCCCACCTGTGTTTTGGGGGGCCGAAGGCCCCCAACATACTCTCCAGTTAGCCTCTTCTAGTTCCTGAAATCATGGATGTAGAAATGTATGTATTAACGCCTTCCCCATCACCACACACCCATTCACTCACCCTTTACCCATCACCCCCCATCCATTCACTCACCCATTACCCATCACCACACACCCATTCACTCACCCATTACCCATCACCCCCCACCTATTCCTTCACCCATCACCCATCCCCCCAACCCATCACCCCCCACCTATTCACTCACCCATCACCCCACACGCATTACCCATCACCCCACCCATTCACTAACCCATTACCCATCACCCTACATCAAGGTTTCCTCAATTCTCGCAACCCACTTTTTTTCACAATTCTCGTTGATAGGCTAATACAAAAAAAATTCAAAACAAACGTTATCGGATCATCCCCAAAATGGCTTTAAAATGTTCCCCTTGTCGACCTGGTTCCAAAAATGTGCCATATGATGGGATTGCGCCACTGGGGGCGGCATCTATCGCGGACACACAGACACACAGACACACAGACGCACACACTTTTGCTTATATTATTATAGATATGCTAAAAAAACTAGTGGTAGCACGCTCGGTTCACAACCGAGAAGTCCCGGGTTTGATCCCCGGGCGGAGCGAAGACAGATGGGCGGTCTTCTTAAGAAACCCGAGCGCCTGTCCACCCAGCAGTGAATGGGTACCGGATGTTAGCCGGGGGTTTGTGACCCGCCTCCCGGGGTTATGGCCTCCCCCAACACTAAGCACTAAGAATGATTGATAAAAAATGTAGATATGGAGACGGGGCCATACGAGTGTAGCTCAGGTCCTGTAAATTACAACTGCGTAAATTAATACACACCACCACACACACACCACACACACACACACACATACACATACACATACACATACACACACACACACACACACACAGTTAGTAGTAGTTTATTGACACAAAAAAAATATATAAAATATATATATACAAAACTGTAAGAACAATAAGAAACAATACGAAAACGTTTATTTTTATTTTTTTGTCACATGAAATTAATTCAATTTTCCCTTAAAAGTATAGAAGGCAAATACAATGCTAATATTAACTGACACTATTGTAGTAATACCTTCATACAAACACAAATACAGATCATTTTTTGTTTTGTTTTAACACTTAAGACATATACATAAAAACAAAATATTAAAATAAATGAAATACATCACAAAAACCCTTGAAACTTAAAACAAAAACAAAAAGAAAACACAAAGTAATGACACATACAAACATCAACACATGAAACATGACACATAAACACATGACACACAACACATTCAACACATAGAACTGAAA
>JACEEZ010004172.1:52500-65000 GCA_016584305.1 Chionoecetes opilio | reverse complement strand
AGGGTGAAGTGATATCTGAACCCATGCATTATGTAATGAAATTAACTCATATTTTTCTTCAATAGGAAAAGATTTAGATGCAAATTTTACCAGCATCTGAGGTGTCATCTCTGCAATACCTACGTGGTTATTTTCCGTCTATGGATTTAAATCCCACAACCCTGAGGAGGTTACAGTATAGTTAAACAATTTAAAAAAAGATTCTTGCCCAGGTCATGATAACATTCATGTCAAAATTTGAAACTCACTGTATCAATAATATCTTCCTTTCTATCAAAATTAATTAATATTTCCTTCAGTGTGGCATATTTCCCCAAAATATTTTTGAAAGTAGCTAAAATCATACCTGTTTTATAATGTGGAGATATGTTACAGTCCCAAACTATCGTCCTATATCAATACTGTCAAATATTAGTAAGATTATAGAAAGGGCTATGTATGATAGATTATTTTTATCATTCTTAAAAAATAAATAATATATTGTCTAAAGATCAATTTGGGTTCAGGAAAACTATTCTCCACAAGCAGCAACCGTGAAATTAATAAATAGCATTTTACAGAACAACGATAAGGGCCTTTTCACAAAAGGCTGTCTTTTTAGATTTAAAGAAAGCTTTTGACACAATTAATCATGATATATTATTAAAAAAGTGAAATTTTATGGGCGTCCCGAAATGAATTATTGCGATGGTTTCAGAGTTTTTTTAACAGGAAGAGACAATTTACAGAGATCAATGATGTAAGATCTTTGCAATAGAATAATTAAAACTGGGTGTTCCGCAGGGATCTACCTTGGGACCCCTTCTTTCTTACTATATATTAATGATTGGTCCAGTCCCACTGATTATTGAAAATTTATATTATTGCTGACGATACTACCATTTTCATTCAGAGCCTGACCTCCAAATTTTTGAAAAAATTTGAACCAGAACTTGTTAAAGGGATTTAAAGTGGCTTGTATCCAAAATTATCCTTAAATGTACAGAAGACTATTATATCATATTTGCAGGCAATAAATATATCAACCAAGAAAATGAAATAAGAATAGGAAACAATATCATTGAAAGAATTAGTTCAATAAAATTTTTAGGAGTTGTCATTGACGATAAACTGCTGTGGAAATCCCATGTTAATTATATGTATAATAAAATATCTAGGTCAGTAGGGATTATTTACAAGATAAAGGATAACTTGACTAGAAAGGCACTTATAATGTTGTACTACAGTTTAGTCTACCCTTATTTTCAATATTGTAATCTTGCTTGGGGCTCTGCATTGAAAACCATCATTCAGCCATTATTGTTATTGCAAAAAAGAATGGTCAGAGTAATATCAGGGGCAGGTTTCAGAGACCATACCGATCCTTTATTTTCAGATCTTAAAATACTAAAGTTACAGGACATCCATAAACTAGAGCTGCTAAAATTTGTATATAATCAGATAAAGACTCCCACTGTAATAACTTTTGACAGAGTATCAAGCGTACATAGCCAACATTTAAGGAATAGAAGCCTATTACGATCTCCACAACCACGCTCAGAATCAAGTAATAGGTTTGTTTAATAGTATAATAGTAATAGGTTTATTCAGGATGTCTTGCCTGGAATGAGTTGCCAGATGAACTAAGGTTAATAGACAATAGTGTCACATTTAAAATTAACGTAAAAAAGTATATTCTCAATGCACATTGATTTATAGTTACCTAATGGATGAAGCAATATGAATATATAAAGGAATAGTTAATATGTATAACAATTGCTATTAATTACGATGTTTTAAATATAAATGAAGTGTTTTCCTAGAAATTATTGAATTTAAAGGAGCTCTTTAAAAAAGTTTACTCATTCAAAGAGCTCTGCCATGTCAATTTTTATATTATATTAATCATGATGTGTAAGTTTAATTGGCAAATAAATGTTTTTGACTTTGACTTTTTTACTTGAGAGAAGAGAGAGAGAAAAGAGGAGAGAGAGGGGGAGAGAGGAGAGAAGAGAGAGAGAGAGAGGAAGAGAGAGAGAGAGAGAAGAGAACGAGAGAGAGAAGAGAACGGAGAGAGGAAGAGAAGGAGAGAAGAGAAGAGAAACGAGAGGGGAGAAGAGGGAAAGAGAGAGAGAGAGAGAGAGAGAGGGGAGAGAGAGAGAGAGAGAGAGGAGAGAGAGAGAGAAGAGAGAGGAGAGAGAGAAGAGAGAGAGGAGAGAGAGGAGAAAAGAGAGAGAGAGAGAGAGAGAGGGGGGGAAAAGAGAGAGAGAGAGAGAAAGAGGGGAGAGAGAGAGAGAGAGAGAGGGAAACGGGAAATGGAGGGATTAAAGGATTGGGAATGGGAATGTTTCGTTGTGTGGCGCGTGAGGAAAATCTTTTCTTTTCCTTCCTATCATATGTCTGTATAATATTTTCTCTTCTCTTGCCATGCCAGTTTCCTATGTAAAATGGAATTCTAAGACGATTTTATTTTATTTCCAAATTTTTTCATTTGAGCAATTCTTACCATGCAAAATCGCAGTTTTTTATTGCACCCTATCGAATAATGCTTAAATGAGTGCGCAGTGTCCGGTTGGTCCCGTTAATTGCATCTGCACCAATATGAGTTTTCCCAAATGACTAGCGTGGTAAGCTCTTTCTGATCAGTTTGGGTTCATCAGGGCACTACATCACAGTGTCCACAGCCTCTACGTTGGCCTAGAACGTGTCCATAATGTCCTTCTTAGACCCTGAAGCAGGCAGGGCATGGTCTCCCGTGGTGGGCCGAGCCCGAATGAAACCCGTCTCTGGCCTGCTGCCCCACCACTGCTGCCGCAGCCTCTGTCACCTGCTTCACGACTCTTTCGGTGCTCTTTAGTGTGGATAGAGAACTCCGGAACCTGTACGGCTTGACCAGGATCTCCGGATCTGATCCCCGGACAGTGAACAGGTGAATGCCGGCTCGTGCACCTGGCCAGGCTGCCAGCTGATCAGTGTCTGCAAGCTGGTGGCTGAAAATTCAGCTTGGGTGTGATGCGAGGTCTTACACTGGTGTCCCCATACTCCTCGCCAGCCCTCAGCTTCAAATCTGGGGGCCGTCGAACCCGCGGTTCGGGGGCCTCACTCTGATCGCCATCAGCGAGAGGAGGACACATTCTGAGTGTGGGGAACCATGTTTTTCCTTTCCGCACGTAGAAGGTCACAGCTGTTTGGACCTTCTTGGGCTGCGACCTCATCACTCTGAGCTGCGTGAGGATGTGCTTGGGGCCGTCCTCTAGTCTGTGGTGAACCTTGATGTCGTAAATAGAGTTTGAAGTACACCTGCAGGCAGTACTTGACTAGGATTTCCAGGGTAAATCTCCCTTTCAGTCAGTCCATGCTTTCTGTCCACATGTACATGAGCGACTGAGCTGTGGTGACCATCTGGAGTGGGACACCCTTTCCAAACTTGATCTCCCAGCCTGGACGGGAGAACCGGGGGGGAAAAAATTTTGGGGGGAGGGGGAAAAAGGGGAAAAAAATTTTTAAAAAAAAAAAGGGGGGGGGGGAAAAAAAGGGGAAAAAAAAAAAAAAAAAAAAAAAAAAGGGGGGGAAAAAAGGGGGGGGGGGGGAAAAAAGGGGGGGGGGGGGAAAAAAAAAAGGAAACCCCCCGGGGGGGGGGGAAAAAAAAAATTTTTTTTGGGGAGGGGATAAAAAAAACCCGGGAAAAAAGGGGGGGGGTTTTTGGGGAAGGGAAAAGGAAAAAAGGGGGGGGGGGGGGGGGGGTTTTTTTGGGGGGGGAAAAAAAAAAAGGGGGGGGGGGGGGGGGGGAAAAAAAAAAAAAGGGGGGGGGAAAAAAAGGGGGGGGAAAAAAGGGGGGGGGGAAAAAAGGGGGGGGAAAAATTTGGGGGGGGAAAAAGGGGGGAAAAAGGAAAGGGGGGAAAAAAAAGGGGGAAAAAGGGGGGGGGGGGAAAAAGGGGGGGGGGGGGGGGAAAAGGGGGGGGGGAAAAAAAAAAAAAAGGGGGGGGGGGAAAAAAGGGGGGAAAAGGGAAATTTGGGGGGGGGGGGGAAAAAAAAAAGGGGGGGGGGGGGGGGGGAAAAAGGGGAAAAAAAGGGGGGGGGGGGGGGGGGGAAAAAAAAGGGGGGGGAAGGGGGGGGTTGGGGGTTAGGGGGGGGGGAAAAAAAAAGGGGGGGAAAAAGGGGGCCCCCCAAAGGGTTTGGGGGGGGGGGCCCCCGGGAAAAACCCGGGGGGGGGGAAAGGGGGTGGGGGGGGGGGGGGGGGGGGGGGGGGGTTTTTTTGGGGGGGGGGAAAAAAAAAAGGGGGGGGGCCCCTTCCCCCCGGGGGGAAGTTTTACCCCCTTCCCCCCCCTTTTTTTCCCCCGGGGAAACGGGGTATAAAAAACCCGGGAAAAAGGGGGTTTTTTGGGGCCCCGGGGGGGGGGAAAAAAAAAATTTTTTCCCCCCCCCCCCTTTTTTCCCCCGGGGGGGTTTTTTTTCCCCAAGGGGCACCCCCCCTTTTTTTTCCCCCCCCCCCCCCAAAAATTTTTTTCCCCGGGGCCCCCCGGGGGGCCCCTTTGGGGGGGGTTTTTCCCCCCCCCGGGTTTTGGGCCCCCGGGCCGACATTTTTTTAGGGGGGGCCGTCAGGGGAAAAGGAAAAAAAAAAGGGGGAAACCCCGAGGGGGGGAAAAAGGCCCCGGCCCCCGGGGGGGTTTGGGTTTTTTTTTTTTCCCGGGAAAAACCCCTTGGGGGCCCCCCCCCCTTTCCCGTTTTTTTTAAAAAAGGGCCCCCCCCTTTTTTTTTGGGGGGGGGGTTTTTCCCCCCCCCGGGTTTTTTTTTCCCCCCCCGTTTGGGGAAGGGTTTTTTTTTTGTTTCTGCTTCCCCCTTTCCCCCTTCCCCTTTTTTTTGCTTTTTTTTCCCCTTTTCTTTTCCCCCCCTTTTTTAATTCCCTCCCCCCCTTTTTTTTTTGGGGCCCCTCCAGGTCTAAAGTAGGGATTTTTTGGGGGGGGGGCCCCACCCCCCCGGGTTTCCCCGGGGGGGGGGGGGGGGGGGGGGGCCCAAAAAGGGGGGGGGGGCCCCCCCAAAAACCCCCAAATTTTTTTTTTTTTCCCTTGGTTTTTTTCCCCCCCCTTTTCCCTTTTTAAAATTTTTTTGGGGCTAAAAAAAGGGGGGGGGTTTTTTTTCCCCCCCCGGGGGAACCCCTTTTCCCACTGGGTACCCCGCTTGTCAAACCCCCCCGGTTCCCTTTTTTTTTGGAAACCCCCCCCCCCCCCCGGGGCCCCCCCCCAAAAAACCCCCCCCCCCCAAAAAAAAACCCGGTCCCCTTTTTTTTGGGGCCCCCAAAATTTTGGGTTTTTTGGGGAAACCCCTTAAAAGGGAAAAAAAAATGGGGGGAAAAAAAGGGGGGGTTTTTTTTGGGGGGGGGGTTTTTTTTTAAAAAAAAAAAATTTTTTGCAAAAAAACCCCCCCCAAAAAAAAAAAAACCCCCCTTTAAAAATTTAATTTTAAATAAGAAAAAACCCCCCCCAAAAAAAAAAAATTTTTTTTTTTCCCAATTTTTTTTTTGGGGTGTGGGGTTTTGGGGGGGGTGTTTTTTTTTGGGTTTTTTGGGGGGGGGGGTTTGGGGGTTTGGGCCCTTTTTGTGCCCCCCTTTTTTTTTTTAAAATTTTTTTTTTTTTTTTTTTTTTTTGTTTTGGGGGGTTTTTTTTGGTTTTGTTGTTTTTGTTTGGTGTGGGGTTTGGGGGGTTTTTTTGGGGTTTTTTTTTCCCTTTTTTTAAGGGTTTTTTAAAAAAAAGGCCCCCCAAAAAAAAAAATTTTTTTTAAAGGGAAAAAAACTGGGAAAAACCCCAATTTTTTTTTTTTTTAAAAAACCTTAAAATTTTTTGCTTTTTTTTTTTAAAAATTTTTTTTTTTTTTTCCCCCCCCAAAAAAAGGGCCCCCCCCCCTTTTTTTTTTAAATTCCCAAAAATTTTTAAAATTTGGGGAAAAAATTTTTTTTAAAACCCTTCCCGGGAAATTTTTTAAAAAAAAAAAAAAACCCCCCCCAAAAAAAAAAAAAAATTTTTTTTTTGGGGGGGGGGGGGGGTTTTTAAATTTTTTTTAAAAAAAAGGGCCCGGGGGGGTTTCCCCCCCCCCCCCCCCTTTTTTTAAAAAAACCCCCCCAAATTTTTTTTTTTTTTCCCCTTTTCCCCTTTTTCCCCCCTTTTTTTTTTTCTTTTTTTTTTTTTTTTTTTCCCCCTTTTTTTTTTTTTTAAACCCCCCCCTTTTTTTTCCCTTTTTTTTTTTTTTTTTTTTCTTTCCCCTTTTTTTTCCCCTTGGGTTTTTTTTTTTTTATTTTTCCCTTTTTTTTTTTCCCTTTTTTTTTTTTTTTTTTCCCCCAAAAAATTTTTTTTTTTTTTAAAAATTTTTTTTTTTTTTTAAAAAAAAAATAAATTTTTTTTTTTAAAAAATTTTTAAAAAATTTTTTCCCCCATTTTTTTTTTGGGGTTTTTTTGGGTTTTGGTTTTGGGGTTTTTTGGGGTTTTGGGGTTTTTGGTTTTGGGGAAAAGGGGGTTTTGAAAAAGGGGGGGGGGGGTTTTTTTTTGGGGGGGGGTTTTTTTTTTTTTTGGGTTTTTGTTTGGGGGGGGTTTGGGGGGTTTTTTTTTTTTTTGGGGGTTTTTTTTTAGGAAAGGCCCCAAAAATTTAAAAACCAAAAAAAAATTGGGTTTTTTTTAAAAAAAAATTTTTTTTAAAAATTTTAAAATTTTTTTTTTTTTTTTTTAAATTTTTCCCCCCCCAAAAAAAAAATTTTTTTTACCCTTTTTAAACCCCTTTTTTTTTAATTTTAATTTTTTTTTTTTTAAAAAGGGGGGTTTTTTTCCCGGGGGAAAAAAAAAGGAAAAAACTTTAAAAAAAAAATTTCCAAAAATTTTTTTTTCAATAAAAAAATTTCTGGGGTTATTCCTCCCCTCTCTCTCTTTTCTCCTCGTCTCTCCCCTTTTCTCTTCTCATCCCCTTCCTCTCTCTCTCTTCTCTCTCTCATCTCTCTCTCTCTCTCTCTCTCTCTCTCTTCTCTCTCTCTCTCTCTCTCTCTCTTCTCTCCTCTCTCTCTCTCTCTCTCCCCTCTTTTCTCTCTCTCTCCTTTTCTCTCTCTCTCTCTCCTCTCTCTCTCTCTCTCTCTCTCTCTCCTCTCTCTCTCTAATTACTCCGCCGATCTTGCTTTGCATCATCTTTGCCGAAATATCACAATCTTTAGACAAAAAGGGCTACCAAATAACAGTTTTTTTGTGATGTGTAAAAAGCTTTTGATACTATATCCCACTCTATTTTGTTGGAAAAATTTTAAAGGTTTATGGGTTTCGTGGTATAATTTTAAAAACTGGTTCAAAGCTATTTAGGTTTTAGAAAGCAATGCACAGTTTATGAACAGCCCAATGTCTTCTTTCATTTATGTTAACTGTGGAGTATACCACAAGGGTCTATTTGGGTCCTATTCTATGTTTATTGTACATAATGACATAACGCCAGTACGGCCCAAACTTAAATTCCTTCTTTTTGCTGATGACACAACATTTTCATTCATGGACAAGACCAAAACTACTTAAGTAATACTTTAAATCCAAAACTAGTTGGGTTTTCTAATTGGATCAATGCAACAAATTGATCTTGAACATTTATAAAACTCATTGTATGTTATCATCACCTTTATGTTTCAACCTGAGCATATTGATTGTGTATTTTGACAATATTTTATTAGAACAATTAGAAGAATGTAAATTTTTAGGAGTTATCCATTGATGAAAATTTTAAAATTTGGAAATCTCATAAACTGATGTAACAACTAGACTTAGTAAATTAATGGTGTCCTGCATAAAAATACGAAATCCCATCACAACTGACTGTTTAGACAAATAATTTATCATTAGCTTATCCGCATATTTTTGTATTGCTCAACAATATGGGGTGGAACCTTTCATACTTTTCTCGATAACCTTTTCCCTTGCCCAGAAAAAAATTAAAAGCACAATGTCCAAACACCCCAAACGCTATGCTTACACAGACCCCTATTTAGCCACCTAAAATTACTAAAAATTGCATGATGTTATATCCTTGTAAACATATCTCTTTCTACATAAAGCTTACATTCAAACAAGGTTGAATGTGACTTCCAATACATATCAAATAATCCAATACCCGTAGGCCCAATGATTTAAAACTCCCATTTTGTGGGAAACCATCTCATGCACAAAGATACTAACAGCTAGAGGACCAAGTCGTGGAATCAACTCCCAGAAGATATGAAAAACTTCAATCGTTCACATTTTCAAAGGGAAAAATCAGCAGAGGTTGTTCAGTGTTACTAGTTTTTTATTGTCCAGTGTTTTCGAGTGTATTTATTTTGTATCCTCTCTCTCTCTCTCTCTCTTCCTCTCCCTCTTCTCTCCCCTCTCTCTCCCCTCCTCCCCTCTTCCCCTCTCTCTCTCGTTCCTCTCTCTCTCTTCTTCTCTCTCTCTCTTCCTCCTTCTCTCTCTTTCTCTCTCATCTCTTCTCTCTCTCTCGTCTCTCTCCTCTCTCTCTCTTCTCTCCCTCCTTCTCTCTCTCTCTTTTCTCTCTCTCTCTCCCCTCTCTCTCTCTCTCTCCTCTCTCTCTCTCTCTCTTTTCCTCCTCTCTCTCTCTCCTCTTCTCTCTCTCTCTTTTCCCCTCTCTCCCCTCTCCTCTCTCTTCTTCTCTCTCTCTCTCTCTATATATATATATATATATATATATATATATATATTATATATGTGTAGGGTGTGAAATGTGAAATTGTGTATTATTGCAGCTTATTATAAAATTTAGATACGAATAGTATCGTATGTGCAATATTCAAATTTTCGTTGTATTGTCTGTCATATATTGTATACTTAGCTATGTATTAACGTTTCTTAGTATATACAGTATATAGTCATTTTGGGAATACGGTGGGTTTGAGTAGCCTATAATATATTAGGCCAATAAATGACTCTGTCGGGACTAATGAATGAATTTACGGGCTGTATAAGAGCTTCGGGTTTAACAGACCGAGCCTTAACAAAAATATTATATGTACTCATAAGTTTTTAAACCAAAGTATTGAATGGGCCAGTAAATGTATCAGTATCTCTCTCTCTCTCTCTCTTTTTCTCTCTCCTCTCTCTCTCTCTCATCTTCCTCCTCTCCCCTCTCCCTTTTTCTCTCTCTCTCATCTCTCTCTCTCTCTCTCTCTCTCCCCTCCTCTCTCTCTCCCCTCTCTCTCTCCTCTCTCCTCTTCTCTCCCCTCATCTCTCTCTCTCTCTCTCTCTCTGCATTAGCCCCATGTCTCCCCTTATGTCTTCATACACTTTTCTCATCTCTTCCCTCCACTATCAAGTACTTCTGTGCTGTCCTCCTCTTCGGAATTTAACTGTATATAGGTAACGATAACCTCATATATAACTATCAAATGCAAAATAAGTCATAAACTGAAGTACAGCAGGAAATTGATTAAGGTGTCATCATTAATAATAATCTTAAAACCAGTACGCATTGCTTAGCTGCTGGTAAAAAGGCAAATATGATGTTGGGCCTCATTGAACGCAACTTTGAACATAAAAACCCAAAATAATCACACGATTATACACGTCTTTGGTTAGGCCGCACTTAGAATATGCCGTTCAATTCTGGTCGCCTTGTTTCGTAAAAGATCAAGCCAAATTGGAATCAGTTCAAGAAGAGCAACCAAACTCATTCCTTGGGACTTGATAGAATTCTTAAGATCCTTAAAGCATTTGATGTCATTAATCAGAGAACCTATTCGAGCTTTCTCCTGACGTGACAACAAGAATCAACGGTTTAAAAATGAATGGTCAACGTTTCATCACAGATCTCCGTAAAAAGTTATTCAAAATTTAGAGATGCTGATCGATGGAACAAATTACCAGGAGGCCAGCACAATAACTTCATTTAAAAACAGACTAGACACGTACTGTAAATTAAATGGGTTTTGATATTGCCCTGCGAATTTATAGCTTACAACGCCCCCCGGATCGATTAGTGTTAGTGATAGTTGAAGTTAGCATACTTCATATTCCATCATTCTTCACTACGAAACTTCCAAGTTCCTATCTTCTTTAGGGACATGGTATCCTTTTCCAACTGTCCTTCTACATGTTGTTGATAGTTAGTAGTGTGTAGTTCAGCAGATACCCTCGTTATAAACCAATAGGTCTCCTGGTGTCTGTTAGTCCTATGTATTCCTATGTATTCCTCCTCCTCTTCCTCTTCTTCTTCTTCCTCCTCCCTCTCCTCTCCAATAATATGTATCTCTCAATTCGCCTTCCCTTAGTTATATCTATTTGCTCTTCTTCGTCATTCTTCTTGCCTCTTTACCATCTGCCTTTCCTATCATCTTCCTCTTACTCATCCTCTTCTTCCTACCGGCCTTCTCCTCCTCTTTATCCTCTTTCCTGTGCGTTATGTGTGTAGAAGCAAGGGAAAAAAATCGGTAATCTACTCTCTCTCTCTCTCTCTCTCTCTCTCTCTCTCTCTCTCTCTCTCTCTCCTCTCTCTCTCTCTCTCTCTCTCTCTCTCTCTCTCTCTCTCTCTCTCTCTCTCTCTCTCTCTCTCTCTCTCTCTCTCTCTCTCTCTCTCTCTCTCTCTCTCTCTCTCTCTCGTGATTCTTTCCGTTTATTCCTATTTATCATTATCTATACTCACTCATCCCTCACTCGCGACTCAAACCTGTGTATATGGAAGTATTATCACCTCTCGCCCATACAGGTGGGATACAAGAGTACCTGTGTCATATTAATCAATCTTTTAATTCTCTCTACGATTTAAAACATCTCATTCCCTTTTGCAACGTCGTAAAAGGAATTTCTTGAGTTTTTTTCTCGCCTGGTGAATGTGGATACTCAAAATTATTCATGTTCTCACTCTGATCTTTATTCATCTAAGCGTACGATTCATGGGTTTGTGTATTGTGTTAATCTCTTAAATGTTTCATCATCGTCAGTGGCGGCCCAAACAAAATAGATACACTTAAGAGTCCCTATATGTATATATGGACTTTAGACAAACCAACCCACAAACATTGGAGACCCTCTCACTTTTTCCAGTAATACATGTATCTTCTATAATAATATAAGCGAAAGTGTGTCTGTCTGTCTGTCTGTCTGTCTGTCTGTGTGTGTGTGTGTGTGTGTGTGTGTGTGTGTGGTATAGGTTCCGCCCCCCGTGGCGCAGTCACCTCATACGGCACAGTTTTGGAACCAGGTCGACCAGGGAAAGGTTTTAAGCCCACTTATGAGATGATCCGATCACTTTTTTTTTTTTTTTTTTAGCAGCCTATTAGCGAGAATTGTGGAAAAAAAAGTGGGTTGCGAGAATTGAGGAAACCTTGATGTAGGGTGATGGGTAATGGGTGAGTGAATGGGTGGGGTGATGGGTAATGGGTGTGGGGTGATGAGTGAGTGAATGGGTGGGGGGTGATGGGTTGGGGGTGATGGGTGATGGGTGAGGGAATAGGTGGGGGGTGATGGGTAATGGGTGAGTGAATGGGTGTGTGGTGATGGGTAATGGGTGAGTGAATGGGTGTGTGGTGATGGGTAATGGGTGAGTGAATGGGTGGGGGGTGATGGGTAATGGGTGAGTGAATGGGTGGGGGGAATACATACATTTCTACATCCATGATTTCAGGAAAGTTAGAAGGGGCTATCTGGAGAGTCCGTGTTTGGTGGGCCGAAGGCCCACCAAACACAGGTGGTGGGCCGAAGGCCCACCAATAGCCCTCCGCTGGAGCTAGCCAAAAAGTCCGCCCGAGGGCGGCTTTGCGGCTAGTGATAAATAAGTACCATACTGTGCATTGAGATAAACATCTTCTAGGGAAGCATCAACACTAAGCTTGGACAGAAGGCGGCCTTCTTGCCGGGTCTTGGTCTTGAGAAACATGCTCGTTGTTTGACCAGCTGCTTACATAAGAACATAAGAACATAAGAAAGCTACAAGAGGCCGTGATACCTACATGTGGTAGTTCCTGTTACTTGATACTACCTTCTTCCACCTTTCATCCCCATCCATGAAAGGGTGTATCCTCCTATTAAAACTTACTATTGACTCCGCACTAAGTACCTGATATTTCAGTCATTTACACCCTATTTGTGAACCAATTTTTCCCTATTTCCTTTTTAAATCTACGTTTTTTAAATCTACCCGACTGCTCTCCGTCCATCCGCAGAGCACCAGCCATGAGCCGTTGCTCGCATACTTTGCCAGCAAATGATCGGTGTTCAGCGAGCCACGAGCTATTGTGACGCCAACTTAAGTCCCATGTCCTATCTAGAATGCTATTTGTTTTACTTTAATACGGAAAGAATGCACTAACATATCATTGATATGAGTAATAGAATGATAGTATGATGATTTTCACACATCACATTTTAACCCGTGGCCTACATTCCCCTCTTTTCACCTTGTCATCTCTCACCCTTCACCCCAGAAAATAAAAGATAGAAAATAGAAGAAATATTCGTTCAAATCCCTCACCACCACCACCACCACCACTACCACCACCACCACCACCACCACCACCA
>JACEEZ010004172.1:35000-45000 GCA_016584305.1 Chionoecetes opilio | reverse complement strand
AGCATATTCACCAACTATGCTTATTCACCATTTGGTGTGTTACTGCGCGCGCGTTTGCTTTGGGTCTACCCATAGACCACTGTAAATCTGGACTGCACACGGAGCATGTTGCACAAGGGCCCTTAAGTCGGAGCACCTGTTTTCAACTTCACTGTTCACTCGGTAACCAGGAGCCATATCGAAGCTAATTTTAGTAGGTTTTCAGTTCCTAATAGAAAGTCGCTGATAGTGACGTTGTTTACATAGGAGTGAAAGAAGAAACTATAGGAGATGAGTGGAAATGATAGGAGTCATAGATAACAGTAGAACTGGATGTGACACTCTGCAACTACGCGCGTTGGACCCTGCAGTACTGGCCCCATGGTCAGTCTGCTGGCCCATTCACTTGCTGCATATGACTATCATATAGACTGGTTTATCAGTATATAATTATGATATACTGTAATCTCCGTAAATGTTTGTTCTATAATATTATCAAATAATGAACAGTAAAACACGCTAAAGAAATGCCATTACGAGACTCTGAAGAAATATGCATGAACTTAATATTCACTTCAACTCTTCGCCATTTAAAACTTTGCGAGTCAACTTTTATCATGAAGGGTATCAATAGAAGCGCAATTTTATTAGCTTTCCATTGATATATTTCGTTTTCTGATAAATTAATTAAAACCATGCATAAATTAACGTTAAATAAATAAATAAAATCATCAATCGGGTAATTTTCCCGATTGATGAGGCCATTTATTCAATTAACGCTAATTTATACATGGTGCTAATTCATTTATCAGAAAACTAAATATATAAGTAAATAAATAACATCATCAATCGGAAATATACTGCAATGTCCAGCGCGCGTAGTTGCGGAGTGTCACATCCAGTTCTACTGTTATCTATGTAGGAGTATATCGGAAGTAAAGAAGAGGCTGTTATGGAGATGTTGAGGTTAGTGGATATAAGTGTAGGGGGTTGAAAGGGTGTGAAATGAGATTACGGTGAGGTGGAGGAGGGGTTGTGGGGGGGGTTGTGGGAGGAGGGGGTTGTGGGAGGAGGGGGTTTATGGGTGGGGGTTAGTGGCCGAGGTTGAATTTCGTGGCTTCGCGAAACTGGCACGTAATTTTAGGTTATGTAACAGTGGTGATGAATGTTACGTGTGTGTGTGTGTGTGTGTGTGTGTGTGTGTGTGTGTTATTCATCTAGTTGTATTCATCTAGTTGTTTTTTATAGGGCCAGAGCAATGCTCGTGTGGCCCCGTCTCCATATCAAAATTTTGATCATTCATCCTTAGTGCTTTGTGTTGGCCGAAGCCAGCACCCCGGAGAGTAGGTCACAAACCCCGGCTAACACCCGGTACCCATTCACTGCTGGGTGGACAGGGGCTCAGGTTTTAAGGAAACAACCCATCTGCTTTCGCTCCGTCCGGGGATCGAACCCGGGACTTCTCGGTTGTGAACCAAGCGTGCTTCCCCTACACCACGGAGTACCCTATTGTGTGTGTGTGTGTGTGTGTGTGTGTGTGTGTGTGGTGTGTGTGTGTGTGTGTGTGTGTGTGTTGTGGGTGCGTGCGCGTGAGGTGATTAAAACCATATAAGGTGAAGTTAATGATGCGTCTCGGATTTCACTCACCTCACAACCGACTCACAAGTCACAGCACCTAATAACCTACACATTAATAACTCATAACACCTCATAAACCACTCACAACAAATCATAACTACTCATAACCCACTTACAACAAATCATAACTACTCATAACCCACTCACAACACATCATAACCCACTTACAACAAATTAAAAATACTTATAACCCATTCACAACACTTCATAACCACTCATAAAATATATAACCCACTCATAACCCCTCACAACAACTCATAACCCACTCACAACCCACTAGCAACACCTCATAATTATTAACAAATCTTATAACTCTCTAACAACACCTCATGACCCACTCACAACACCTTCACAATCCACTCACAACCCACTCACAACACCTCATAATTATTAATAATATCTTATAACTCTCTAACAACACCTCATAGCCCACTCACAACACCCTCACAACCCACTCACAACACCTCATAATTATAATTAATATCTTATAACTCGCTACAACACCTCATAACCCACTCACAACACCCTCACAACCCACTCACAACACCTCATAATTATTAATAATATTTTATAACTCTAACAACACCTCATAACAACTCACAACCCACTTTAAACACCTCACAACCCACTCACACCACCTGCCACCTTAACTAGCACTCCCTACCACATGCACAACCACACTCCACCACAATCCATTACAACTCCCACTTCCACACCACTCCTAACTGCAAGAGGAAGATAAGGAGGTAAGGACGGTAGACGGTACATCATTACCCGAAGGTAAAATCTTGGTTGTTGGTGACATCAGATTAGGCATCTTGACAGCAGGTTTTGTGATAGAGAAAGGATACGTATGAAGTCGATGAGTTACCCAGGGAAGGGGATAGGTTATGTTAGTGATAAGATAGTTGAGTGCATGGCGGACCAAGGGAAAAAGCCCATCGTCTGCCTGAGCGCTGGGGGAAACGATGTTGAGTGTGTAAGAAGTAAGGAATTGCTACGGCGGTTCAAGAAAGCTGTAGATAAGGTTAAGGACAGGGGTGGGTTCCCTGTGGTGTGTGGTGTCCTTCCAAGACGCTATGTTGACGACTTGTGGTACTCCAGGGCTATTATTCTGAATTGCCGGCTGGCACTTCATTGCAAAGCCAATGGTTGGGCCTTTGTCGACAACTGGGACCTCTTTTTCGGGCATAACCACCTCTACCGCAGGGACGGGGTACACTTTTCGAGGAAAGGAGTTCAAATCTTGTCTGAATCCCTTGAAAGGGAGGTAGATGCACTGCAGGCTTTTTTAAGATAGAGAACCGGGGATTAGCCACTGGGGTAGGAGTAAAGGAAACTTGACACACTAGGAGGAGTTTCAGAAGGCAGGGAACTGAAGTGTTTCGTAAGAAGAGAGAGAGGAGGGGTTTAGTTAAAGATAAAGGGAAAATGGACAAAAAGAAGAGGAGTTGCTTGAAGGTTTACTATACGAACTGTAGGAGCATTTTAAACGAGATAGATTTCCTGAGAGGAATAAATAGTGTAGAGTATTTTGATATATTAGCATTAACAGAAGCATAGTTAGATATGTCAGGAAAGGTATTTGACCCAGAGGTCGAGATAGCTGGGTATAAGCTATTTCACAAGGACAGAGTAGGCAGGCGAGGTGGAAGAGTTGCGCTTTTTGCAAGAGATACATTGCAGTGTTGTGTTAATAATGTTATAAAAACAAATGCCAGCTAAGAGTCTATATGGGTGGAGGTTACGGAGGGAACTGAGAAAATGATTTTGGGTGTAGTGTATAGGCCTCCAAACTTATGTAAAGAGGATTCAGCTCCTATATGGCTAGAAATAAACGAGGCTTGCAGATATAATCGACTATGCGTGGTAGGAGATTTTATTCTTAGGAATATAGACGGGGATTTAATTATAGGAGACAACGACGCAGAAGAATTGTTAAATATAATCCAGGATAACTTCCTAAGCCAAGCAATCAAGGAGCCTATTAGAGGAGAGAATATTCTAGATTTATTACTGACAAACAGAGAAGATTTAGTTACAGATGTGGAGGTTAGTGGGAAGCTAGCTAACAGCGACCATTATGAAATCTGATTTTCCTTAAAATGGGAAGTAGGAAAAATAAGTGTCAATAAACAAAGAATACCTAATTTCAGAAAGGCCAATTATGCAGGATTAAGAAAACACCTACAGGTGATTAAAAAGGGGTGTGGGATGGAGGGGAAGAAATGTTCCAAGGTCAAGGAGGTGACAGCTAGAAAGGCCGATTATGAAGGATTAGGAGAACACCTGAAGGGGATTATCGGGGTGGGTGGGAAAATGGAAGGTTCCAAGGTCAGCGAGGATAAAGCTGGAAGTAAGATCGGGGTGGAGGAGGATTATACATTATTTGTAAGGAATTTAATTTAAGGACATATAAGAAATATTCCTTATAAGAAAATAAAGTCAAGAAAAAGTGACCCGAAATGGATGACCACTACTCCACTAGTTTAAAACACAACATTGGAGTAAAAAGAAACATGTACTTAAGGTTTAAGGCTGGACAGGCGAGCAAAGAACAGTATAACGTGATGGCGAGGACAGTGAAGAAATTAACAAGAGTATAGCTAAGAACAATTATGAGATTAAGGTAGCAGGACAGGCAAAAAGCGTCCCCAAGGCCTTCTATCAGGTATATAAAACCAAGGCAAGGGAATTAGTGGGGCCGTTAAAAGTAGATCAGGGTGAGGTCTTAAATACAGATGAGGGTATGTGTAAAAATTTTAATTAATATTTCTTAAGTGTTTTTACTCAGGAGGATAAACATACAATACCTGTAAGTGAACAGATGCTCAAAAGAAGCGATGAGGAGAAACTCAAAGATATTGTGATAACTAGGGAAATGGTGGAAGAGGGTATAGATAAAATGAAGAATTTTAAGTCGCCAGGACCAGATGAAGTGTATCCCAGAGTATTAAAAGAATGCAAGGAGGTTGTTAGTGAGTCGTTAGTGCACATTTTTAGGAAATCGGTTGAGATAGGCGATGTGCCGTTATTGTGGGGGAAAGGAAATGTAGTCCCCAATCCCCATATTTAAGAAGGGAGACAGAGGACTAAAGTCAAATTATCGATCCGTTAGTCTAACGTCAGTGGTAGGTAAACTATTGGAATCTATTATTGCAAAAAACAATAGAGAGCAATTAGAAAAACATAGTTTGATCAATGATTCACAACATGGATTCACCAAGGGTAGGTCATGTCTCACCAATTTATTGAGTGTTTATAGGAAAGTTTATGAGACGGCAGATAATGATAAGGATTATGATATAGTATATCTGGACTTTAGTAAGGCATTCGACAAAGTACCACACGAGAGACTCTTAAATAAGGTTAAGGCTCATGAAATAGATGGGAAGGTTCTACCTTGGATCAGAGCTTGGCTAAGTAATAGGCAACAAAGGGTTACAATATTATTGGTTCTAAATCTGAATGGGGACAGGTGAAAAGTGGAGTTCCACAAGGGTTTGATTTGGGTCCATTACTATTTTTGATTTACATCAACGACTTGGATAGTGGGATTAGCAGTGATATCAGCAAGTTTGCTGATGATACTACTAAGGTGGGTAGGATTATTGGCTCACAGTCTGATGTAAACATATTGCAGTGTGACTTAGATAAACTTAATGAGTGGGTAGACAGTTGGCAGATGGAATTTAATATTGATAAGAACAGCGTTATGAATGTTGCTAGAAAAAACCCTGGTAATAGATACATCATACGCAATGTAACGCTGAACATATCAAAAGGCGAAAAAGATCTTGGGTGAGGGTGAGCCCAGACCTCCGACATAGGAAACAATGTATTGAGGCTAGAAATAGAGCTTATAGAGTGTTAGGATTCATTACTAGAAGTGTTAAAAGTAGAAGTGCGGAAGTCATTCTAAAGCTTTATTTGGCTCTAGTCAGACCTCACCCAGACTATGCGGTTCAGTTTTGGTCTCCATATTACAGGATGGATATAGCCTTGTTAGAATCAGTGCAGAGAAGGATGACCAAAATTAATTAAGGGATGCGTAACTTTAGTTATGAGAAGAGATTGAAGCTATTAGAATTACACTCACTCGAGAGACGCTGAGTAAGGGGTGATCTGAGTAAGGGGTGATCTGATAGAGGTGTTTAAGTGGATAAAGGGATTTAATAAAGGAGAGGTAGGAAAAGTTCTTACGGCTATTAACCAGGGTAGAACAAGAAGTAACGGATTCAAGCTTGAAAAGCGTAAATTTAAAAAAGAAATAGGGAAAAACTGGTTCACAAATAGGGTGGTGAATGACTGGAATGGACTCAGTAGACAGGTAGTTAGTGCGGAGTCATTGGGGAGCTTTAAAGAGGGGCGGGATAGATTCATGGATGAGGATGGAAGGTGGATGTAGGTAATGTTAGGTATCAGAAACTACCTCGTGTAGGCCTC
Source organism: Chionoecetes opilio (assembly GCA_016584305.1). NCBI lineage: Eukaryota > Metazoa > Arthropoda > Malacostraca > Decapoda > Majidae > Chionoecetes > Chionoecetes opilio. The sequence continues at coordinate 38,937 of JACEEZ010004172.1, read as the reverse complement.
ACGGCCTCTTGTAGCTTCCTTATTTTCTTATGTTCTAACACCAGCCTTCTATCCCCCCACCACTACCATAACCACACCTCTCTCTATCCTTCCACAATATTCCATCCCCTGCCTCTACCCCCTACCACACTATAACCACGCCCCAATATTTCCCACCACTATCACAACCATAACCACACTTACCTCTTATCTTTCCTCAATATTCTATCCCCCTTCTTTCCCCCCAACACACTATAACCATCCCCCTCCTTTCCCCCCACGACACTATAACCACACCCCAATATATCTCCCCATCACACTATAACCACACACCAAAATCTCCCCCACCACATTATAACCCCCATCCTCTACCCCCCTACCACACTATAACCACCCACCCCCACCCACAAGCATTCCACATAATTTCCTCTCATCTCCCAGCCACTCGCACTCCCACCACCACACCCCACCCCCACCACCACACCTTCACCCCACCACAACACCCCACCACCACCACCACACCTTAGCCACACTCCAACCACACTTATGCGTTCTCGGTACAGTCAAGGACGGTGTATGTAGATGGGACCAGTAGGGCCCCTATGCAGCCTGGCGATTTCAAAACACTGGCGCGTAAACAGTCCAGAGATGTAGACTAAGTGGTCTATGGTCTACCTTAAAACTCCTCAAAACTCCTCAATTTCATACACTTGAATCGGAGTGCGGGAGTGAGCACAGTTGGGGAATATGCGCCCGGGAAAAGGTGGCTAATAAATCGTGTTTAGTTCGCGTCACAGTCAGGTCTGGCGCTGCTATTGGTGTGTGTGTGTGTGTGTGTTGTGTGTGTGTGTGTGTGTGTGTGTGTGTGTGTGTGTGTGTGTGTGTGTGTGTGTATTCACCTATGTTGTATTCACCTATAGTTGTATTTTCAGGGCCTGAGCAACGTTCGTATGGCCCCGTCTCCATATGAACATCTATTTCATCATTCATCCTTAGTGTTGGCCGAAGCCACCACCCCGGAAGGCTGGTCACAAACCCCAGGCTAACACCCGGTACCCATTCACTGCTGGGTGGATAGGGGCTCGGGTTTTAAGAAGACCGCCCGTCTGTCTTCGCTCCGCCCGGGGATCGAACCCGGGACTTCACGGTTGTGAGCCGAGCGTGCTAACCCCTACACTACGGAGTTCCCCTACTCTACAGAGTGTGTGTGTGTGTGTGTGTGGGTGTGTTATTGAACGTGTTATCAGTAGATTTGATGTCACCGGTACGAAGTTTCATATTGCTCTTATGAAAATGGCAACACAATCGTATTTCCATCGCTCTTTTCCTCTTATTGACGTATGTACATATTTATGTATGTATGAATGTCGAATGAACTGTATGTATGAATGAATGAATGGTAGGAAGTGTGCACGTGTTTTTGCCTGTCTGTTCGCATATATATAAACCATGGCTTAGCATAGCACAATTTTTACAAGTGTTTCAATGCTCGTAATACAACATAATGAGAACGTGTCATGTATTTCCTCCGCGGCGGCTTGCAGGGGCAGCGACATCAGTGTGGTTTGAGGTGGTAATGCATGATGAGCCTTTGCTGGTTCTGTGTTCCTGGACGATAAGGCGATAAAGATGATAAGTAGTTCCAGGGAATATTATACACGCACGTATGTACATGAAAGTTTATAATACATAATCTGACCTTTATAAGGAGAGATAAGTAAGATAAGAGATAAGTAGATACATTGCCTTAGAAATTATATAGAGAGTTGTCCCCTTTGTAGTATATGAGAAAACACCATAAAATGGAAAACAATTGATAGGATATGAAATAAGATATATAAAATAAGATATAAATAGATAGAGAGCCACACTTATATATATTTTATATATATATATATATATATATATATATATATATATATATATATATATATATATATATATATATATATTATATATATATATATATATATATATATATATATATATATATATATATATATATATATATATATATTGATGAAGATGGGGAGACAGAAATGACAATAAGAGAGTGAGTGAGTGAGGACTGAGTGACCCACCCCCCCCCCCCCACCCCCCACCACCACCACCACCACCACCCCCACCACCACCCCCACCCCCCACCACCACCACCACCACCCACTACCACCACCACCACTACCACTACCACCACCACCACCACCCCCACTACCACCACCACCACCACCGCTATCACCACCACCACTACCACCGCCACCACCACCAGCGCCACCACATCCATCACTCCACTAGTCAATTCTCATTAAGGAAGGGATGAAGGGGAAGGTACTAAATAGAGAAACATAGAAATAGGTCTTGTTATAGAGCGAGAGAGAGAGAGAGAGTAAAAAGGCCCTTCCCACTGTATATAACAATCCTTGAAGGTGACAAAAAGGTAATTCTTACTTTAATTTCAAAATTACGTATTCCTAGAAAGACCTTTGGCGGCTAATTTTTTCACACCTTTTTTATCAGCAATGTCTCAGTTTACTATTTAGATTAATGGCTCGATACAAACTCAGCCATTCCTTATGAAGCTGCCTCAGAACTCCAACCCGCGAAAGATATTAAAAGGAATATAAAAAAAGCCAGGAATCACAATTATAGAGAAAAAAGTGAGGTAATACAAAGAAGAACGAAGAGAAACATACTTGCATACAATAATGGAATAAATGTCAATGAGTTGAGGATGAGGAAGGTAAATTCATGTTTTCAACGAGTTATGACATGTCCCGAAGCGTAAATTAGTACAGGAAGGCATCGTGCCGTGTTCCAATTTGTTATATTAATTATAATAATGCATTTCCAGGATGCGAAATTGTTGTGTAGCGAATATTGCACTGTCTTGGATTAATATAATCATATTTAATTGCTATATTTATCATAAATTATATATCAATATTATTATTATTTCCATTTTGATTGGTAAAATCAACATCAACACTAATATTAATACTACTTATATTATTACTTCTACTAGTACTACTACTACTACTGCTACTACTACTACGTACTACTACTACTAGTACCACAACCTTTACTTCCACTACTGCTGTTATTACTATTACTACTACCACTACCACTACCACTACCACTACCACTACCACTACTACTACTACTACTACAGCAACAACTACTACTACTGCTACCACTTTTACCACAACCCCTACTCCCTCTACTGCTGCTACTACTACCACTGCTACTGTTATTGCTACCATCACTGCAACTACTATTACTACTACTACTACTACGAGTACTACTACTACTACCATACCTACTACTACCTCCATTCCTACTTCCACTACTACTGCTATTACTACCACTGCTACTACTTAATCTACTATCATTACAAATACTATTACTACTTCTACTTATATTTATACTACTACTACTACTACTACTACTGCTATTTCTATTACTACTATTGCTACTACTGCTACTTCTATTACTACTACTGTTACTTCTGCTACTCTATTAATATCACTACAACTACTATAACCAATGCCGAGAACAACATGACCAACGAATTTGAAGTGAGCTCCTCAAGACGATGTGGAGATGAATCATAACGGTGAGAGGGAGAAAGGGAGAAAAAGGTAAGTAAAAGGTAGGTAAAAAATGTAGAGAGGAAAAGGTAGATGGGCAAAGGAAGGAAGGAGTTGATTAGGAAGGCAAGAAACAGATAAAGAAACCAACAATGATCCTTAAATATCAAGGAACTGTTTTGTGTTTGTGTGTGTGTGTATTCACCTAGTTGTATTTTAAAGGCCCGTCTCCATATCAACATATTTTATCATTCATCCTTAGTGCTTAGTGTTGGCCGAATCCACCACCCCGGGAGGTGGGTCACAAACCCCCGACTAACACCCGGTACCTATTCACTGCTGGGTGGACAGGGGCTCGGGTTTTAAGAAGACCA
>JACEEZ010004172.1:0-32500 GCA_016584305.1 Chionoecetes opilio | reverse complement strand
CAAAATTATAAAAACAAAGGAAAAAATATGTCATATAAGTAATTACCTTCTTTGAGCTTGTATATTGTTAAGTGTCCCGTTAACAAAATGTATTATGCGATAGAGGAAAAATAGATGTTGTCAGAAAACGGAGCTCGGGCGCCTGACTGGTAACGAGGCAATAAAGGAACACCCGATTAGTTTAATGATGTCAATAAAAAGACGAAGTGCCGAACGTGAGAAAATTTGCTCCATCTTTCTGCACTAATGTTTGGTTCTACTTTTACGGCGCCGCTACTCTGATCTTTTCTTTTATTATCTACTTTTTTTATCTCTTTATGTCAGGACTAAGTTCAGAACATAACTATGTTGACTATGTTGACAAACCATCTCATTTTAGTGTTATTTCTATTTTACTTTTTGTGTGTGTTTTGGATAATTTAATGTGTTGTGTGTGTGTTTGTGTGTGTATGTGAATGTGTGTGTGTCTCTTTCCTTCACCATCTCTCTCTCTCTCTCTCTCTCTCTCTTCTCTCTCCTCTCTCTCTCTCTCTCCTCTCTCTCTTCTCTCTCTCTCTCTCTCCTCTCTCTCTCTCTCTCTCTTCTCTCTCTCTCTCTCTCTCTCTCTCTCTCTCTCTCTCTCTCTCTCTCTCTCTCTCTCTCTGTTGTGTTGTTGTTAATATTTAGTCAACACTGTGGTTGACGCGAGCTTTTGCCTATAGCAGCCCGCCTGTGGAATTGTGGCATTACAATAACAAAAAAGGCAGTGTGTTGGAGCTACCTTGGGGGGGGGGTACTCCCGAACGGTGGAGGTGAGAGTGGCCAGAGGGACAGATCTGATTACCGCAGCAGCAGCGGCGGCGGCACCTGGATATCCGGGCTGCGGATGAGGTGGGAGGCGTTCCCTGAGGTGGGAGGTTGCCTCGCAATTCAGGAGGTAGTGTTGGAGTGCAAAGGGGGAGGTGACCTGGCAGTGATCACAGGTGATGTCCACAGCGCCCTGGCGGATTTCCTCAAAGCAGGGAAAGCCGAGACGGAGACGGTGTAGTCGGTCCCGTACGTGTGGGGCGATGGATGGGTCTTGGGGAAGGGGGTGGTAGGCTGTTGCAGCAGCGTACCAGGAGGCAGAGGGTGATGACAGAGCGACTGTGGCCTCGTGTTGCTGGCGGGACAAGGCGTGCGAGGCAGACTTTATTTTGAGTAGAGTTTGGGAGAGGCTGGGCAGAACAGCCGTGTGGGGTCTGGGGAGACACCCCTGATTTTTGCAGCTCTGTCGCTGCTTCTTTTGCCACAAGGCCTACATGGCTGGGAACCCAATTGGGGTATTTTCTCTCTCCTCTCTCCTCTCTCTCTCTCTATTTTTCTCTCTTCCTCGTCTCTCTTCCTCCCTCTCTCTCTCCTCTCTGCTCTCTCTTTTCTCTCTCTCCCCTCTCCCCTCTCTCTCACTCTCCTCTCTCTCCTCTCTTCTCCTCTCTCTTCTCTCTTCTTCTTCTCTCTCTCTCTCTTACCCTTCTCTCTCTTTCTTATCTCTCTCTCTCTTATCTCTCTCTCTCTCTCTCTCTTTCTCTTTCTCTCTCTCGAGTTATGCATGTGTGTCTATCCATCAATCATTGCTCTGTTATCTCTTTGTATTTCACCTCACCTGTGACTGTCTGTCTGTCTATGCGTGCCTTTTTCTTCCTCCTTTTCTATCATTCGCCTCAATGCATCCTGTGCTTTTATTCTCCAAAAGAAAAAAAGAAAAAAGAAAAAAAGGAAAATGTTGTGGAAATTATCCACCAACCACCCTCTCATAATTCGAGAGAACTGGAACCCAAAATGCCAGGGGTCGCTGGCAGTTTTAACTCACGTTTTTGATAATAAGTTGGTCTACTGGAAAACAAAATATGGGCTTATTCCACTGCACTTAAAACACAAAAGTATATATTAAGAACGATTTTTCTTCTATATGTATATTGTATAGAAGCCTGATTCTTTTAAAACATTGTATATAACCAAATAACCAAGCAGGTTTAGTTGAGGAGGCGAGTAAATGCTACTCATGACATTATATAGTCAATAACGTTGTTTAGAAGTTATCTAACTAGGCAGTCATATTTTCCTGTTTTATTGTGTATCAATCAGATAGAAAGCCTGGAAGTGAAAATGAGTCGACGCGTGAAGTTGCAATGTTTTGATTCAATCTCACCGCCACAATCTCCCCCCCACCACTCCCCGCCGGCCGGGCGTGTCCCCTCCACAATTATAACCTACATTGTCGCAGCAACAAGCCGATTTCGGCATTCTTTATTCTTAGTTTTTCCAAGGCATTGCTTATTGTATTTTGACAAGCGTTTGCCAGACGCAGCAGTAACTGTCTTAGAAAACAGTGTAAAACATCGCCCAAATTTTTTTCATCCCAATATCATGTAAAAAAATATTAAGCTTTGCTACTCAAGGCGAGTAATTTTGCATTAAATTGCTATTATAGAACGTTCCATCGTAATGAATGTCATCCATATAATTAGTTAAGAACAACAAAAGAACTATATTTTTTGGTATCAGATGCGGTGCATCAATGTTTATCCCGCGAAATTAATTATGAAAAATATTTAGTCGCGGAGCCAAAACACAGTAAAAAACCAACCTTTTATTTTAAACTGCCGCGACCACTGGCATTTCTCGAGTTTCAGATCATTGGAATTGGTAGAGTGGTGGTTTGTCCCCCCCCCCCCCCCCCCCCCCCCCCTAGTGAGGGAGTTATTGTCCGCTCATCAAGGGGTGCGTAGGGATATATATATATATATTATATTTAAATGGTAATGGGTGAAAATTTTAAGGTAATTTAAGTAAATGATTAGTACTGGATAGGATAAGTTAATATTCCCAGTGATTAATAAGCATTTTGCAACTTAAATAATTAGCACCTTAGCTGTAGCGGCTTCATTGGCTGCCGCCCATTAGACCCCTACCCCATCTGGAGTTATACACGTGGGCATAGCGGTGGCTCGCCGCTCACGGAAAGTTTTACAACGTCCAGGCCCTCGCGGAGTACATCAATATACGTGCTTGTATATGAGTAACTACCAGCTCCCACAGGATTAAATATCTCTTCTCTGATTAATAATGAAGAGATTTGAAACATATTAATTTTGTACATATAAGTGTAAAACAATAGGACGTGTTAAGATTAAACACAAGTGATTATAGCCGCGCGTCATGGATAACGGGGTTATGAAAACCCCTTAAACGCCCAGCACATTGCCTCCAGCCCTTCCCTTCAGTCCCTTCACGGGCGGTCTAGATCACGCGCTGACCACTTCGGATCACGGAAAAAGGCAGTATAATTCAAGCCTACAGCAAATTTCAGCCACTATCCACCGTTAAGTATCCTAGTTAGTTGATTAGCTGGGGTATTGTGTCGGGATGAGATAGACATGGGTTTTGATTAGGTAAGACCTCATATTAAATATATGTATGTGACAAATCCCCACATTGATGCCCCGAGTGAAGAATATTGATGTTCATGTGACTCGAAATGGTCGTTAATTGTGTGGTATAATTATGAGCCTACCACAATTGCTGGTTATGGCGGAGGTGACGTGTTTTGCGGCGTCAGGAATGACTAAGCCGGGGTGTTTCGCAGCACCAGGAATGACTCAGCTGTTTAACTACCATACGCCAGGTAGTAGATAACATCAGAGGTTGCGTAGTACTAGTTAGTTGTAGTAGTTAGGTGGTAGTTGAAATTATATACGCTTTGCTACGCGTCCTTGTTAGGCCGAGCAGGCACTACCACCACTTAGGATATAATTAATTATCAACTAACAATTATATATATAGTAACGTAATCTTGGATTTAATATTTTATTTGACAGTTATTAACTAAATCATGGCAAATTAGCTAAGCATTCATTATCGGCTAAATTAGCAATGCTCACAAGAATATATAATAAATGTGAGGACGCAATTAAGGCAATACCTATTGATTATATTAATTTAAAGACAGGTCTACCTTTGTTAAATGAGCAATGGGAAAAATATGAGGAGGCTTACTGCCTATATGAAGTTCAGTTAAGACGAGCTGGGGATAAAGAAATGATTCAGCAATGTGTTATCAATCATGAACACGAATGTCAAAGATATTTCGATAAAGTAATTGCATATGAGGGATTACTGGAGTGTGCTCATATTCCATCTACAGCTAAAGCTTCTTTAACCCAAAATTTGCAAGGTATTGAGCAAGAACCCCCCTACAGGGATATCTCGATGATTACACCTATGGGTAATCAGCTATATCAGCCACCCTTAGAGTTTAAAGATCCCTCGTTAGTGGGTAGTTATCCTGCGCCAGTTACGCAAATCAAACAGCCTGTAATTACGATTCAAACTTCTCAGCCTACCAGTAAACCACTTAGACCTACTCAAATAAAAGATACAATCCCTACATCCAGGGCTACTTCTAGTGAAGTACGAATGATAAATTGTGTCTTATGTGAGGGGGAACATACACCCTCCACGAGTCCACATGTAATATCTATTCAGATTGTTACACTATAATTGAAAGGTTAATGAGCCTTGGTAATTGCCTAACCTGTCTCCGTGGTAAACATGCTTCAAATACATGCCCTATAAATGTAAGAACTTGTAGGAAATGTCAGCAATCTGTTCATAATATCGCTCTTTGTCCTAGCAGTGATAATAACTCAGACCCTACAGTAGTTAAAACGGCAGTCACTAATAAGAGTAGTTCAGCAGCTGTTCCTACTGCCGAATTGAAGGTGTGCCATAATGGTAATTCAGTCATAGTAAAGACAATGTTTGACAGTGGTGCACAACGTTCCTTCATAAGTAGGGAGATAGTTGAATTATTACAACTACCCATAATTAATAAAGTGAATTTAGCCATATTAGGTTTTCTCGCCTATAATGAGGCTCAAACCTTTGATATAGTTCAACCCCTAGTCCAATTAGGAAGATATAAATGTAGGGTAGCTGCTGTAGTTAATAATATTGGTATTAGTTTAACTGTTAATGGACTAAAAGACACAGCTGAAATGCTGAGGGATAATGGTGTTAAACTAGTTAGTAATACCTTCGAGGACGTTGATGGTCCCTTCCAATTAATAATAGGCGCTGATTATTTCGGGCGTTACCTAAGGAAGGTCATCAAAATACATAACGTCTATATGTTCACCAGTGCTGGTGGTAAGGTAATAATGGGACTCATCCCACATACTCACCATGCCGAACAAGAGAAGAGTATTCCTAGTCATGCACAGCCCCTATTAATTACCAAAATTGGGACCCCTTTCTTGCCTACACCAATTAGTGAGGTAGTAGAGGAAAGTGGGATTCCAGTTCATAATCAATACATCGCCACTAATGAAAATCCTAATAATGATGTGTCCCCGAGGAATAATACCCTCAAATTGAACACAGGATTAATTGGTTTAAGGCCCTACCTGGCTGAAAGAGTGTAATATTGATCCTATACAGGTTTCCACTCAGCCAGACATATCTGTAGATATAATAAGGGAACCTGAATTGATCCCAGATCCTGTGATAGAAATAGAAAGGTTTTCCTTATTGAGCAAACTAATCAAGACTATTAATTTAGTCTTCAAATCAATTAAAAGGGATAGCTCTGATCTTTTAAAGTTTTGGGTCAGAACAATACAAAAGCAGGTATTTCCTGAGGAATATCAGCTATTAGTCTCAGCCAGCCCCCATAGGAACGAATTGACCAAATTATTAGGTCTGTACCGTGTCGAGGACGAAATTTGAAAGCTGATCTTCCAAATACCACCTGCCATCCCATACTAATTCCCAAACATCATCATTTACTAACTTTATTGGGGGAAGAATATCATAGGACTCATTACATGGCGGAATGGCTACAATATTAGTCGATATCAGGTGTCAATTTTGGATACATCATGGTAGACAGACAGTCAAATATTACCTCAAATCTCTCAATAAATATAATAAATCTGAAGGTAGACTAGTCTCCTATCTAGGTCCCCCTGAACTTCCCGCTGATAGAGAGATCCTAAAACCAATTGAGGTCAATAGTGAGGACTATACTGGGGGGTATTATAACATCAGGAGATAACCCCTCCCCCCGATCAAGTATATGTCCTGCATATTCACTTGTTTCCTCTACCCGGCTATAAATATCAAAATAGCCAAAGGGCCAAAGTGCCAAAGCTACTATTCAAATGTTCCGGCGATATGTGGCCTGGGTGATGTCACATGAAGCGGAACTTCAGTGTTCGCCGGCCCCCAGTGTGGAAATTATCCACCAACCACCTCCATAATTGGTAGAGTGGTGGTTTGTTCCCCCCCCCCCTAGTGAGGGAGTTATTGTCCGCTGATCAAGGGGGGCGTAGGGATGTATAATATATAATTTTAAAAGGTAATGGTAATAATTAAGGTAATTTAGTAAATGATTAGTACGGGATAGGATAAGTTAATATTCCCTTGGGTTTAAAAAGCATTTGCAACTTAAATAATTGGGACCTTGTTGTAGCGGGTTCATTTGGGTGCCGCCCATTAGATCCCTAGCCCCTCTGAAGTTATACACGTGGCATAGGTATTAGTAGTGGGGGTCTCGCCGCTCACGGAAAGTTAGTACACGTCCAGGCCCTCGCGGAGTAACATCTAATATACGTGCTTGTATATGAGTACACTACCAGTTTCCCCCAGGATTAATATCTCTTCTCCCCTTGATTATAAAAAAGAAGAGATTTGTACAACGTTAATTTTTGTACATATAAGTGATAAAACAATAGGACGTGTTTAAAATTCAACAACAAGTGATTATAGCCGCGCGTCATGGATAACTGGGTTATGAAAACCCACTTGACGCCCAGCACATTGCCTCCAGCCCCCCGCTTCAGTCCTCACGGGCGGTCTAGATCACGCGCTGACCACTTCGGATCACGGAACAGGCAGTATTAATTTCAAGCTCAGCGATTTCAAGCAACTATCCACCGAAAAATTTTCCAGGTTATTGATTAGCTGGGGTATTGTGGGATTGAGATAGACATGGTTTTATTAGTAAGAAACCCCATATTTAAAAATATGTATGTGACATAAATCCACCAAATGTCTTTATTAATAGCCTTTACAGGCTTTCGGTGATGGATTGTCTTAGGGTTATTTTCCTGGCAGTGTGTGTGTGTGTGTGTGTGTGTGTGTGTGTGTGTGTGTGTGTGTGTGTGTGTGTGTGTGTGTGTGTGTGTGTGTGTGTGTGTGTGTGTATTCATCTAGTTGTATTTTACAGGGCCAGAGCAACGCTCTTTGGCCCCCGTCTCCATATCAACATTTTTATCATTCATCCTTAGCGGTTAGTGTTGGCCGAAGCCATCACCCCGGGAGGGGGGTCACAAACCCCCGGCTGACACCCGGTACCCATTTACTGCTGGGTGGACAGGGGCTGGGGTTTTAAGGAAACAGCCCATATGTTTCCGCTCCGCCCGGGGATCGAACCCGGGACTTCTCGGTTGTGAACCGAGCGCGCTAACCACTACACTACAGAGTACCCTTACCGCTGCAGCTTAGTGTTGGCCGAAGCCACCACCCCGGGAGGGGGTCACAAACCCCCGGCTAACACCCGGTACCCATTCACTGCTGGGTGGACAGGGGCTCGGTTTTAAGAAAGAACCACACCCATCTATCTTTCGCTCCGCCCGGGGATCGAACCCCCGGGACTTCTGGGTTGTGAGCCAAGCGTGCTAACCTTACGGAGTACCTCGTATGTGTGTGTGGTGTGTGTGGGTGTGTGTTGTGTGTGTGTGTGTGTGTTGTGTGTGTGTGTTGTGTGTGTGTGTGTGTGTGTGTGTGTGTGTGTGTGTGTGTTGTATCACCCAGTTGTATTTTACAGGGCCTGAGCTACGCTCGTATTACCCCGTCTCCATATCAATATTTTTTTATCATTCATCCTTAGTGCTTAGTGTTGGCCGAAGCCACCACCCCAGGAGGCGGGGCACAAACCCCCAGCTAACACCCGGTACCCATTCACTGCTGGATGTTTCGAGACTCGGGTTTTAAGAAGACCACCCGTCCTGTCTTCGCTTTGCCCGGAGATTGAACCCGGAGTTCTCGGTTGTGAGCCGAGTGTGCTAACCGCTACAATACGGAGTACCCTCCGTAGTGTGTGTGTGTGTGTGCGTGTGCGGTGCGGTGTGGTTTGTGTGTGTTTTGTGTGCGTGCGTGCGTGTGTGTGTGTGGTGTGTGTGTGTGTGTGTGTTGTGTGTGTGTGGTGTGTGTGTGTGTGTGTGTGTGTGTGTGTTGTGTGTGTGTGTGTGTGTGTGTGTGTGTGGCTCGTAAAGAAGAAGGGGAGGAAGGAGAAGCAAAAGAGAATAGGAAGAAGTAAAGAAGAAGAAGAAGAAAAAAAAGCAACTGCAATAACAACAATAACAACAACAACAAGAACAGCAACAAAACAATAAATCAAAAGACAAGGACAAAATGAGAAAAAAAAAGTAAAGGACAAAACAGAACAACGAAAAAAAACTAAAGTAAAAGATAATAAGGAAAACAGAACAGAAAAAACATGTAAGTAATCAAGAATATATATTTTTTTTTCGTCGTGAGTCAAGACTTCTACTCTTCCTCTCCCTTTTTTTGCCCCCCCCCCCCAATAAAGGTAAAAAAATCCACTTCAAATTTTCACATTAACTTTGTGGAATGCATAATTGCCAAACACGAAAGTTGAACACCACTTTTCTTCCTCGTCAATTTCTCTTCCAAAACTCCTAACAAGAAGGGGAGAGAAAGAGAGAGAGAAAGGGCTATGTATGATAGATTATTATCATTCTTAAACATAAATAATATATTGTCTAAAGATCAATTTGGGTTCAGGAAAAACTATTCTCCACCAAGCAGCAACCGTGAAATTAATAAATAGCATTCTACAGAACAACGATAAGGGCCTTTTCACAATGGCTGTCTTTTTAGATTAAGAAAGCTTTTTGACACAATTAATCATGATATATTATTAAAAAAGTGAAATTTTATGGCGTCAGTAATGAATTATTGCGATGGTTTGAGAGTTATTTAACAGGAAGAGAGCAATTTACAGAGATCAATGATGTAAGATCTTGCAATAGGATAATTAAAACTGGTGTTCCGCAGGGATCTACCTTAGGACCTCTTCTGTTCTTACTGTATATTAATGATTTGGTCCAGTCTACTGATATATTGAAATTCATATTATTTGCTGACGATACTACCATTTTTCATTCAGAGCCTGACCTCCAATTTTGAAAATATTATGAACCAAGAACTTGTTAAGGTATCAAAGTGGCTTGTATCCAATAGATTATCCTTAAACTGTACAGAAGACTCATTATATCATATTTGCAGGCAATAAAATAATAGATCATACATGAAAATGAAATAATAAGAAAATAGAACCAAAAAATATCATTGATAAGAATTCTAGTTCATAATTTTATAAGTTTAGTCNCGAGTATATACTTCCATATCACCATGCCACGAAGTATTGTAAAGATTAAAAAATTGGGACCCCTTTTTGCCTACACCAATTAGTGAGGTAGTAGAGGAAAGTGGGATTCCAGTTCATAATCAATACATCGCCACTAATGAAAATCCTAATAATGATGTGTCGCGAGGAAATAATACCCTCAAATTGAACACAGGATTATGGTTTAAGGCCCTACCTGGCTGAAAGAGTGTAATATTGATCCTATACAGGTTTCCACTCAGCCAGACATATCTGTAGATATAATAAGGGAACCTGAATTGATCCCAGATCCTGTGATAGAAATAGAAAGGTTTTCCTTATTGAGCAAACTAATCAAGACTATTAATTTAGTCTTCAAATCAATTAAAAGGGATAGCTCTGATCTTTTGAAGTTTTGGGTCAGAACAATACAAAAGCAGGTATTTCCTGAGGAATATCAGCTATTAGTCTCAGCCAGCCCCCATAGGAACGAATTGACCAAATTATTAGGTCTGTACCGTGTCGAGGACGAAATTTGAAAGCTGATCTTCCAAATACCACCTGCCATCCCATACTAATTCCCAAACATCATCATCTTACTAACTTATTGGTGGAAGAATATCATAGGAACTCATTACATGGCGGAATGGCTACAATATTAGTCGATATCAGGTGTCAATTTTGGATACATCATGGTAGACAGACAGTCAAATATTACCTCAAATCTCTCAATAAATATAATAGATCTGAAGGTAGACTAGTCTCCTATCTAGGTCCCCCTGAACTTCCCGCTGATAGAGAGATCCTAAAACCAATTGAGGTCAATAGTGAGGACTATACTGGGGATATTATAACATCAGGAGATAACTCTCCCCCCGATCAAGTATATGTCTGCATATTCACTTGTACCTCTACCAGGGCTATAAATATCAAAATAGCCAAAGACCAAAGTGCCAAAGCCACTATTCAAATGTTCCGGCGATATGTGGCCTGGGGTGATGTCACATGAAGCGGAACTTCAGTGTTCGCCGGCCCCCAGTTGTGGAAATTATCCACCAACCACCCTCTCATAATTGGTAGAGTGGTGGTTTGTTCCCCCCCCCCCTAGTGAGGGAGTTATTGTCCGTTCATCAAGGGGTGCGTAGGGATGTATATATATAATTTAAATGGTAATGGGTAATAATTAAGGTAATTTAAGTAAATGATTAGTACTGGGATAGGATAAGTTAATATTCCCAGTGGTTAATAAGCATTTGCAACTTAAATAATTAGCACCTTAGTTGTAGCGGCTTCAATTGGCTGCCGCCCATTAGATCCCTAGCCATCTGAAGTTATACACGTGGCATAGGTATTAGTAGTGGGGGTCTCGCCGCTCACGGAAAGTTAGTACACGTCCAGGCCCTCGCGGAGTAACATCTAATATACGTGCTTGTATATGAGTACACTACCAGTTCCCACAGGATTAATATCTCTTCTCTGATTATAATGAAGAGATTTGTACATACGCTAATTTTGTACATATAAGTGATAAAACAATAGGACGTGTTAAAATTCAACACAAGTGATTATAGCCGCGCGTCATGGATAACTGGGTTATGAAAACCCACTTGACGCCCAGCACATTGCCTCCAGCCCCCGCTTCAGTCCTTCACGGGCGGTCTAGATCACGCGCTGACCACTTCGGATCACGGAACAGGCAGTATTAATTCAAGCCTACAGCGATTTCAAGCCACTTTCCACCGATAAGTATCCTAGTTAGTTGATTAGCTGGGGTATTGTGTCGGGATGAGATAGACATGGGTTTTGATTAGGTAAGACCTCATATTAAATATATGTATGTGACATAAATCCCCACAAATGTCTTTATCTGAATAGCCTTTACAGGCTTCGGTGATGGATTGTCTTAGGGTTATTTTCCTGGCAGTGTGTGTGTGTGTGTGTGTGTGTGTGTGTGTGTGTGTGTGTGTGTGTGTGTGTGTGTGTGTGTGTGTGTGTGTGTGTGTGTGTGTGTGTGTATTCATCTAGTTGTATTTTACAGGGCCAGAGCAACGCTCTTATGGCCCCGTCTCCATATCAACATTTTTATCATTCATCCTTAGCGGTTAGTGTTGGCCGAAGCCATCACCCCGGGAGGGGGGTCACAAACCCCCGGCTGACACACGGTACCCATTTACTGCTGGGTGGACAGGGGCTGGGGTTTTAAGGAAACAGCCCATATGTTTCCGCTCCGCCCGGGGATCGAACCCGGGACTTCTCGGTTGTGAACCGAGCGCGCTAACCACTACACTACAGAGTACCCTTACCGCTGCAGCTTAGTGTTGGCCGAAGCCCCACCCCGGGGAGGGGGTCACAAACCCCCGGCTAACACCCGGTACCCATTCACTGCTGGGTGGACATGGGCTCGGGTTTTAAGAAAGACCACCCATCTATCTTCGCTCCGCCCGGGGATCGAACCCGGGACTTCTCGGTTGTGAGCCAAGCGTGCTAACCACTACACTACGGAGTACCCTCCGTATGTGTGTGTGGTGTGTGTTTGGTGTGTGTGTGTGTGTGTGTGTGTGTGTGTGTGTGTGGTGTGTGTGTTGTGTGTGTGTGTGTGTGTGTGTGTGTGTGTGATCAGTGTCGTGTTGTGAGTGTGTGTACGTGTGTGTGTGTGTGTACGTGTCTGCGTGTTGTGTGCTCGTGTCTGTGTGTGATGTGTGTGTGTGTGTGTGTATTCACCCAGTTGTATTTACAGGGCCTGAGCTACGCTCGTATTACCCCGTTCCATATCAATATTTTTATCATCATCCTTAGGCTTAGTGTTGGCGAAGCACACCACCCCAGAGGCGGTGCAAAACCCTGGTACTCAATCACCTGGTACCATTCATGACTCGGATGTTTTCGAGACTCGTTTTAAGAAGACCACCCGTCTGTCTTCGCTTTGCCCGGAGATTGAACCCGGAGCTTCTCGGTTGTGAGCCGAGTGTGCTAACCGCTACAATACGGAGTACCCTCCGTAGTGTGTGTGTGTGTGTGCGTGTGCGTGTGCGTGTGTGTGTTTTGTGTGCGTGCGTGCGTGTGTGTGTGTGTTGTGTGGTGTGTGTGTGTGGTGTGTGTGTGTGTGTGTGTGTGTGGTTGTGTGTGTGTGTGTGTGTGTGTGTGTGTGTGTGTGTGTGTGTGTGTGTGTGTGTGTGTGTGTGTGTGTGTGTGCTCGTAAAGAAGAAGGGGAGGAAGGAGAAGCAAAAGAAGAATAGGAAGAAGTAAAGAAGAAGAAGAAGAAAAAAAAAGCAACTGCAATAACAACAATAACAACAACAACAAGAACAGCAACAAAACAATAAATCAAAAGACAAGGACAAAATGAGAAAAAAAAGTAAAGGACAAAACAGGACACGAAAAAAAACTAAAGTAAAAAGATAATAAGGAAAACAGAACAGAAAAAACATGTAAGTAATCAAAGAATATATATTTTTTTCGTCGTGAGTCAAGACTTCTACTCTTCCTCTCCCTTTTTTTGCCCCCCCCCCCCAATAAAGGTAAAAATAATCCACTTCAAATTTTCACATTAACTTTGTGAATGCATAATTGCCAAACACGAAAGTTGAACACCACTTTTCTTCCTCGTCAATTTCTCTTCCAAAACTCCTAACAAGAAGGGGAGAGAAAGAGAGAGAGAAAGGGCTATGTATGATAGATTATTATCATTCTTAAACATAAATAATATATTGTCTAAAGATCAATTTGGGTTCAGGAAAAACTATTCTCCACAAGCAGCAACCGTGAAATTAATAAATAGCATTCTACAGAACAACGATAAGGGCCTTTTCACAATGGCTGTCTTTTTAGATTTAAAGAAAGCTTTTGACACAATTAATCATGATATATTATTAAAAAAGTGGAAATTTTATGGCGTCAGTAATGAATTATTGCGATGGTTTGAGAGTTATTTAACAGGAAGAGAGCAATTTACAGAGATCAATGATGTAAGATCTTGCAATAGGATAATTAAAACTGGTGTTCCGCAGGGATCTACCTTAGGACCTCTTCTGTTCTTACTGTATATTAATGATTTGGTCCAGTCTACTGATATATTGAAATTCATATTATTTGCTGACGATACTACCATTTTTCATTCAGAGCCTGACCTCCAAATTTTTGAAAATATTATGAACCAAGAACTTGTTAAGGTATCAAAGTGGCTTGTATCCAATAGATTATCCTTAAATGTACAGAAGACTCATTATATCATATTTGCAGGCAATAAATATATCAACCAAGAAAATGAAATAAGAATAGGAAACAATATCATTGAAAGAATTAGTTAAATAAAATTTTTAGGAGTTGTCATTGACGATAAACTGCTGTGGAAATCCCATGTTAATTATATGTATAATCAAATATCTAGGTCCCGTAGGGGATTATTTACAGATAAGGATAACTTGACATAGAAGAGTCACTGTATAAATGTTTACTACAATTTAGTCTATACCCTTATTTCCATATTGTAATCCTGCTTGGGGCGCTGCATTGAAACCTCAATCAGCAGTATTGTTATGCAAAAAAATGTCAGAGTAATATCAGGGCAGAGGTTTCAGAGACATAGACCGATCCTTTATTTTCAGATCTTAAAATACTAAAGTTACCAGGACATCCATACTAGAGCTGCTGAAATTTGTTTAATCATATAAAGACTCTCCTGTAATACTTTTGCAAGTATCAACTACATAGCCAACATTTAGGAATAGAAGCCTAATACGCCTCCACAACCACGCTCAGATCAAGTACGAGGTTTGTAGTGTATTCCAGGATGTCTTGCCTGAAATGAGTTGCCAGATGACTAAGTTAATAGACACTCGTGTCACATTAAATTAACGTAAAAAGTATATTCTCAATGCCATTGATTGATAGTTTACCTATGTATGAAGCAATATGATATATAAGAGATTACTATATATACATTGGTATTAATTACGATGTTTTTTAATATAAAGGAAGTGTTTTTCCTATCATTATGTATTTTAAAGGAGCTCGTTTAAAATGTTTACTCATTCAAGAGCTTTGCCTTGTCCATTTATTATTATAATTATCATGATGTGTAAATTTTAATGGGCAAATAATGTTTTTGACTTTGACTTTGAGAGAGAGAGAGCGAGGAGAGAGAGGAGAGGAGAGAGAGGAGCGAAGAGAGAGAGAGAGAGAGAGAGAGCGTGAGAGAGAGCGAGAGAGAGAGAGAGAGAGAGAGCGAGAGAGAGAGAGCGAGAGAGAGAGAGAGAGGGGAGAGAGAGAGAGAGAGAGAGATAGAGAGGAGAGAGAGAGAGAGAGAGCTGAAGAGGAGAGAGAGAGAGGAGGAGAGAGAGAAGAGAGAGAGAGAGAGAGAGAGAGGAGAGAAAAAAAACGATTTACAAATACAAAAATACAATAATATATATATCACATCTCACTCTAAGAACAAAAGTAAAAAAATGGCTGCAGAAAATAAAGTTAGTTCCTCCCGTCCTCATCCTCCACACTAACTGACGAAGCGCAGCAGAGGCAAGTATCATAGGCTTTTTCCGCCCTTTGGAAGCTACGAAGGCCTGTGCCGGTGCCCTTGGAATGACCATGAGTTACTTGCACCCCGTCATAGCCTTCTTGGCACAGGTAGTCCCAATGGTAGGATAACAGCGCCAGTATTGGGGCTGGGCCTGTTTGATAGGGTAACGGCGGCCGCCCTTCAGAAACACATCCACATCACCTGCTAATTTTCTACCTAGGATGAGGGACAGTGGCGTGTATTGTGCCTCTGTTGCACGCAGGAAGGAGGGGATGAGGGGGAGGGGGGAAATGAGGGCGTGGTGTGGGAGAGAGGGAAGGAGGGGGAAGGGGGGAAGGGGAGGGGCGTGGTAAAGGGGGGATAGAGTCCTTAGTCCTATGGGAGTGCTTTGGGTATAAAGGTGAATTGCTCCGTCCTGTATGTAACTGAGCGGGGGCTTCTCCTTGCCTATTCATGACGCCCGCCACTCTCTGTGCTTGTCTGTCATGTCTTTCTGCTGTCTGTCTGTCTGTCTGTCTGTCTGTCTGTCTGGCTGTCTGTCTGTCTGGCTGGCTGGCTGGCAGTCTATCTATCTGTTGGGTATGTGTGACTGGAATGTTTGCATCTATGAGTTGCGAGTTTTTCTGCGATATTTGTTGAGATTATTAAAGATTTAGATTTTGTGTGCCTTTGTGTGTGTGTTTCACCCTCTCTCTCTCTTCCACACAACACACACATACACATACACATACACATACACACCACCACACACACACGACAGCCCGACACACAGACACCGACACCAGACACACGACACACAGACACCCACACACACGACACACCACCATCCACACACACACACCCACCACACAGCACACACACACACACACACACACACACGACACCACACACACCTACACACACACACAAACACACACACACACACATCACCACCACACACAAACACACACCCACACCACACACGAACACACAACCACACCACACACACACACACACACCACACACACACACACACCACCACAAACCACACACACCCACCACACACACACACCACACACACACACCACGACACACAAAAAAAAACCACCACACCCCCACAACACACCACACACCACACACATCACCACACACCACACACACACCACACACACACACACACCCCCTACACACACGCACACAGTAACTACACCACACCACACACACCACACCACACACACTACACACCACGCCACAGTCTCCCCGTTGCTTGCGATGTGATGTGTCTCAATGGGTCATAACCAACAGGTCTGGCCTCAATGTTAATGAGGCGATTGGGCGCCGACCCCCTCACACATATTTCCAGTTAGGGTTGAGCAGCCCCCAGATTCCAGGACCTAGGACGAGAGGAACACATAAGACAGCAACCATTACACGCTGATAAATGTGCGTGGTGTGTGGACTCGCGAATAGATAGAGCTGTGAAAGCCAGATATAGAAGTGGGAAGTGATAGATGTAATGAAATGCAGAGTGGGCAACTAAATACATTGAATGTATTTAATAACTAATACTAAATACTGGGAGAAATATGTTTAAATATAATACTAATAAATTTTACGATGTCTTTTAAAATACTAATATACTAGATACATCCATTGTATTTAATACTTTTGTAAATCATTTTAAATACAACCCAAATTTTACATTCCGAATAAATGAATTTCTTAGGATTTAACATCAGACATAAGAATAAGGAAGCTACAGAGGCTGCTAGGGCCTAACACGTGGTAGTTCCTCTTACCTAACACTACCTACACCTCCTTTCAGAAACCCGCATCATAGAACCTATCCAGCCCCTCTTTAAGCTCCCCTAATGACTCCGCACTAACTACCTGTCTACTGGTCCATTCCAGTCATTCACTCACTCTACATTGTGAACCATTTTCTCCCTTTTCTTTTTTTAATTACGCTTTTACCAACTTGAACCCGTTACTTCTTGTTCTATACCCGGGTTAATAGCCGTACACTTTTTCCTACCTCCTCTCCTATATTATCCTTTAGTCCACTTTAAACTTCTATCAGATCACACATTACTCTGCAGTCTCTTCGAGTGAGTGTAATTTTAATACGCTTCAATCTCCTCTCATACTCAAGGTACGCATCCTTGAATCAGTTTGGCCTCCTTCTCTGCACTGTTTTCGTTCTACAAGGCTATATCCCATCCTGTTATATGGAGACCAACGGAACCGCATAGTGATAACTGGTCTGTATTCTGGACTGAGAGTGCTGTGAAGTAGTGGGGCAGTGTATCCAGCTTCTTTCCTGTGAATACAGGAGGGAGGCAAGGGGGTCCTTGCCCATCACTTTTCAACGCTTGTATGGACTGGTATTGGACAAGGGTGTAGATTCAAAGTTTTGTGAGCATCCGTCGGCAACAGCCAAATCACTGATCTTGTTTTTGGAAGGGAAATGATGCAGTATCCTTTGCTTAGAGTCCGCTGAGGTCCTGTGATGGCTCTTGATGCGCTGCACGAGGAGGCAAGCTTTGGAACTTAAGGTCTCCTGGCTTAAGAACCAAGGTCCAGGTGTTTGGAGAATTTACTAGCTGAAGTCGTAGAGTCTGTTCTGCATGTGCGGGACATTGAGATCTTGAAGGTTTTACATAACTTGGTAGCGCCGTCCATAATGACGGCGGGTCACGTCAAGAAGTCTTACAGCGAATTGGCATAGCCCCCGGTGTTATGGACTCGCTTAGCGGGGTATTTGGCGTTGGTCGGTACCTTGCATGGAGGACAAGATCTGGATCTTCAAGTCGCTTGTGATCCTGTTTTTACTCTATGGTTGTGAGACATGGACACTAAATATGACTTGAGAGACATCAATGCCTTTGGTAATAAGTGTCTTCGCAGAATCATGGGGTATCGCTGGGATGATTAACGTGTCAAATCAGCGATTGCAACCGTGGCTGAATCGAGGCCTATTACCTTCATAGATCCCCGTCAGGCCACTGTCGGCTATATGGGCTGTGGCACGCTACCCTGAAACCGCTCCTCCCATCGGGTTTGATCTGGTAAGAGACAATCGCCATGATGAGCTAAAGGTGCCCCACAAAGCTCGTGGCTGGGCAAGTTGATTTTCTTGTCAGAGCTGGCTTGGTATGGGAAGGGCCTGCATGGGACCTCGCGCGTGTGGACCCCCGGGATGGCTTCGTAGGTTGGGCGAGGCGAAGCGGTCCCCCGGCGTAATGCCCCTGAATGATTGATTGATTGAATAGCTGCACTGGTCGTACACCAAAATTGTTCTGAGTTCATGGGTGGGTTGAAAGCATTTTTGCTGCTGATTTCAAAAATGGCGTGCTTTTCTCTAGCACGTATAGTTTTTTGAACATCGGCATTTTAATTTTAATAGCTTTACAATTATATACGTTATAGTAATTTATAATTATCGAAACAATCCCCTACGTTAATATATATTACTCGTCTTAATTATGGTGGTGCCTGCGGCTTTATTAGGACCTAATGGTACACATCTGGCAAATAATATACTTAAATTAATGTCCAAATATATCCGAAATGTGCCACAACCATCTTGGAATTCCGAAAATTGCAAAATCACACAGTAGAATTTTGACTTTAATATCCCATCGTTACACTTGCACTCTTTTTGCCCCCTTTCATCCTCTTTTTTTACCTCCCTCCTCTCTCGTTTGGTGTGTCATTCATTTTCTCGTTTCTGTCACTTTTTTTTCCGTCGCCATATATCTCCATGTCCATTACCGTTTCTACCTATATGTCACGCTGTTTATTTTATCTCTCTCCTCTCTCTCTCTCTCTTCTCTCTCCTCATCTCTCTCTCCTCTCTTCTCTCTCTCTCTCCTCTCTCTGTCGTCTCTCTCTCTCTCTCTCTCTCTCTCTCTCTCCTCTCTCTCCTCATCACTCTCTTCTCTCTCTCTCTCTCTCATCTCTCTCATCGTCTCTCTCCTCTCTCTCTCTCTCTCTCTCTCATCTCTCTCTCTCTCATCTCCTTCTCTCCTCTCTCCTCTCTCTCCCTCTCTCTCTTCTCTCGTCTCTCTCATCTCTCTTCTCTCTCTCTCTCTCATCTCTCTCTCTTTTTCTCTCTCTCTCTCTCTCTCTCTCTCTTCTCTCTCTCTCTCTCACATTCTTTTCTATATAAGGTTTTTTTCTATCTATGTATTCTTATCACTTTCTATTGTCCCTTTATCCACCTATACCTATGTCTATTTCCTATCTCTCACGCTATTCCCTATAATTCAATGTGTATCGCTACCCATTCATCCTTTGGGTCGTTTTCTTATCCTATCCTCCTGCATCGAGCTGGGCAGTATTTAAGACAATTGTATTTAAATACGTTTTTTAAATATTTGTGTATTGTAAATGTTATTTATAAATACATTGGTTGTCATATATTTAATACAGTATTTAAATACATTTTATCAGTATTTCAATACTTGTATTTAATACTTTAATATAAAAATGTAAATACTTTTTGAGCAGTTAATATTGGCATAAACCGCCCAACTATCTGGCCACCCTGGATTTACAGTGAACAGGGTTTCCCACTTTCAAGGAAATGGTCCTGATTTCGAGAACTTTAGGCCTAAAGGAAATTTCTAAGAAACCCAAAATCTAAGGAATCATTGCGATCATTGCAAAATCTAAGGATACATTGCGTATGGTGTATCTATTACCAGAGTTTTGTTTCTATTGAATATTGTAGAAAAAACCCTGGTAATAGATTGACACCGAATACGCAATGTATCGCTGAAAAGATCAGAGGGTGAAAAGATCTTGGAGTGAGGGTGAGCCCGACCTCCGTCTAGGAACATGTATTGAGGCTAGAATAGAGCTATAGATGTTAGGTCATTACCAGAAGTGTTAAAGTAGAAGTGCGGAAGTTATTCTAAACCTTATCTGGCTCTAGTCAGACCTCACCTAGATATAGCACTGGTCGCCAAAATCGAAGATTGGTTATGAACTAAATGAAGCTGATTATAGTATATCGACCCTGCTGACTCGAATCTGATGTCATTACCTCTATCACGTCCTATATTTTGAGAACCGACGCAATTCATGAAAAAATATGAGTAAATCCAGCAGAAATGGGGAGTTTCATTCACCAATGTTTTCATTTTAAACTCTTAATCTTTTTCTTTTCTTCAGCATATTTAGGGCAGTGCGTGTTTTTTGGTCGTGTGGTTTGTGCATTGAGCAGGGAGGTGGGCCGCTGCGTATTGGCGAGGGGGTTAGCAGGCTGGTAGTACTTTTTACCTCTGATCGTAAGCTATTGACATATTTTAACATTTTTCTTTTCTTTGCAGATATGATGTGTTTGATTTAAGTGTGAGTCCCTAATTTTAGTTGGTTTATCGGTATATAGTTACCTTTTACCGGGCTGTGATGGAGCGCCGTAACTGTGTGAATGCATCGGACATTTTTGTTACATATGTGGAATTTTTTTACCCCTGACAGTCGAAGAAACCTCCTTACAAAGATTTAAACACTTTTCTGCATTACTTCAATGCCGTATAAGGTGATCAAGATAGAGGTGGGCCCTCACGGTGCATGCAACCCCTTGTGAACCACTGAATGTAATGATGCGTGGCAAACGCCATCAGGCATGGCAATTCGGCTACATGGTTTGGGGGGTCGTGACAAAAGGAGCCAGTACTGCTGCTACTTTCCTGCCTAACTACATCAAGGGATATTCGTAAAGACGCGAGCTAAAATCGGTTATCCTGACGTACCTTCTGCCATCAGGCCCTGTGCCCACATGGTCTGATCCTCCAGTTCCGAAATGTTCAATTGCAAGTGCTATAAGTGAATCATTCGAACGAGGAGATAATCCCGTGATTAGCTTTCAAGAAATGGCTACAACAGAGAGCCCAAATTCATCATTCAGGAATGCTCTGACCTTGCTAGGACCTAGATCTAACCCAAGAGAAAAGTGAAGTCCTTGGGATTCGTCTCGGATGGAATTTGGCTACAAGAGAGGAGTTCTCATCACCACGTTTTTCGTCGTAGACATAAAGAACTTTCAGCTTCTTCGAGATGGAACACAAGCTTCTGTTACTGCTTTCATGTTGACACACTCATGGAACCAACTTTGTGAGTCTCACACTTATGATAAGATGAGGTGGCGGCTGTTCATAGATTCAGGAAAAACAACGCCTAAATGCCGTTCTTCTCATAAGGAAATACTTCCGAGTGTTCCATTGCGCTGGCCATGAATGAGTGAAACTTTGAAACTATGAAGACTTTGTTATCTGCTGTAAATATGAGAACATCGTGAGAACTGTGTGGGGACCTGAAGGGTAATCTCCTTGCTTCTAGATCTGCAGTTAGGTTACCTAAGCCATGTGTTTTTCTTGTTTGGGGACTCTAGAGCGGACAGCAAACATTACACTCAAAAGGTGAATTGCCAGCACGACCGAAAACTCACCTGGCAAGGTTCAACTGTATTACAACCTCTTGTGACTGAAAAGGTGTACTTACCTCCATTGCATCTGAAACTGGGTTTAATAAAAAATTTTGTGAAGGCCTGGATCAAATGGTGGCTGGCTTTCAGTATTTGTTAGCAACGTTTGAAACGCACTGTATCTGAAGCCAAAGTAGGCAGGTGTTTTCAATGGCCCTCAAATTCGTCACTACTCAATGATGGGACTTTTACTTTGTAAGAGGCCTAACTGCCCGGTAAGAGCTGCTTGGAAGAGCTTTTTGGCTGTTATAGAACGAACTACCTAAGTAATTTTCGAGGCTCGAATTATGAGTGAACTGTACTGACATGTTGAAGAGTTTACCATGCGCTTGGGGCTCGTATGTCACTCAAATTCCTTTTCCATCACTCTATTTCACACATCACATACACATACCACACAACACACACGCACACACACACACACACACACACACAAAAAAAAAAAAGCCAACCATTTATAACATTCCTCAATAAAATATTCACGTCAAGTATGGAACTCCCCGTAGAAATCGTCTTACCTATTCTCATCTGTTTCTTCCACAAACTCTCCCCCCTCCCTTCCCCCCTGCCATCCCCGAGTCCCACTGTCCTACCTCCCCCCTGTACCCTTCACTCTACCTCTCCCACCCTCACTACCCTACCTCTCCCGACTACCCCTACCTCCCCCTCCCCACCCCACAAACACAAATCTGTTCCTGTTCTCCCTCTCACACACAAACACTTTTTCTATCACTCTTTACTTTTCACCAACCTTCACCCTTTCTCCGCGCTTTCCCTGGCTTTCGTTCACGTCCCCGCCACAACACGTGGCGGGGACGTAATGTGGCGGGGACACGTGGCGGGGACGTAACTCTCGCCTGCTCTATATATCGGCATAGACCCCTGACTCTTGACTCTGACTCTGGACTCTGAACTCTGACTCTGACTCTGACTCTGACTCTGACTCTGACTCTGACTCTGACTCTGACTCTGACTCTGACTCTGACTCTGACTCTGACTCTGACTCTGACTCTGACTCTGACTCTGACTCTGACTCTGACTCTGACTCTGACTCTGACTCTGACTCGACTCTGACTCTTACTCTGTCATCTCTCTCTCTCTCTCTCTCTCTCTCTCGATCCCTCTCTCTCTCTCTCTCTCTCGTCTCTGTTCTTCTCTCTCTCTCTTCTCTCTCTCTCTCTCTTATCTCTCTCTCTCTCTCTCTCTCTCTCTCTCTTCTCCCCTCTCTCTCTCCTCTCTCTCTCTCTCTCTCTCTTCTCTCTCTCTCTCTCATCTCTCCTCATCCTGTGCCCCTACACTCCTGCTGCCTCACACCCACCCCCTCCACAGTGCACATCCTGTTGCCACTACACATCCCTGCTGCCTTCACACCCCACTCACCTCTACAGTGCATTCCTGTTGCCCCCTACACATTCCTTTTGCCTCACACCCCACCCTTCACAGTGCACATCCCTGCTGCCCCTACACATCCTTCTGCCTCACACCCCACCCCTCCACGTGCCATCCCTGCTGCCCCTCCCATACCAGACACAAAATTGTTTTATATGTACCCAAAACAAAACAGATGCGGGTGCTAGAAATATGGATGTCATAGGTCCTAAATATGGGAACAACCTGCCACTTAATATCACTGATGTTGCTAAATTTCTACAATAGCCACGTCGGGGCTACGCCTGCAACCCCCAATACCAGCGTGCACACCCTCCCCTGCTCACTGCACAAACCCCCCATGACTCAAAACACTGCATGTACAATAGGCTTGAGAAAAGAAAGATTAAGAGTTTAAAATGAACATTGTGAAACCTATTTCTGCGGGATTTTACTCATATTTTTTCATGAATTGCGTCTGGTTTTCTCAAAACAGACGTGATAGAGTTTAATTGAACATAAAGATTCGGTTCAGCAGGGTCGTTTACTTATAATCACTTCATTTAGTTCAAAACCATATCTTCGTTTTTTTTTTTGGGTCGACCGTAGCTATAGTCTAGGTGAGGTCTGACTAGAGCAGATAAGGCCTTTAGAATAACTTCCGCACTTCTACTTTTAACACTTCTGGTAATGAATCCTAACACTCTATAGCTCTATTTCTAGCCTCAATACATTGTTTCCTAGGTCGGAGATCCTGGGCTCACCCTCACAACCCAAAGACTTTTTTCACCCTCTGATCTTTTCAGCGTACTTTGCGTAGGTTTGTATTTTACCGAGGTTTTTTTCTACCAATATTCATAGAAAACTCGGGTATAGATACCCATACGCAATGTATCCTTAATTTGCAATGATTCGAAATGTTTTCCCTTAGATTTTGGGTTTTTTTTTAGAAATTTCCTTCTTAGGCCTAAATTCCTCGAATCAGGACATTTCCTTGAAAGTGAAACCCGGGTTTCACTGTAACATCATGGTTGCCAATAGTTGGCGGGTTTTATGGCCAAATTAACTGCTCAAAAGTTTTTAAAATTTTTATATTAAAATGTTTTAAATACAATGTATTTAAATACCATAAAAGTATTAAATACTGTATTTAAATAAAATGACAACCAATGTATTTATAAATACATTTACATATACCAAATGTATTTAAAAAAACGTATTTAAATACAATTGTATTTAAATACTGGCCCAGCCTGGATGCATGGATGGATAGGATAAGAAACGACAAAGGGATGAGGGATAGCGATACACATTGAAATATTGGGGAAATAGCGTGAGAGATGGAATAGACATAGGTATAGGTTGGGTAAGGGGAATAGAAGTGATAAGAGACATGAAGAAAACATTATATAGAAAGAATGTAGAAGAGAGAGAGAGAGAGAGAGAGGAGAGAGGAGAGAGAGGGGAGAGAGAGAAGAGAGAGAAGAGAGAGAGAGAGAGAGAGAGAGAGAGAGAGAAAGGGAGAGGAGAGAGAGAGAGAGAGAAAAGAGAGAGAGAGAGAAGAAGAGAGAGAGAGAGAGAAGAGAGAGAGGGGGGGAGAAGAGAGGGAGAGAGAGAAGGGGAGAAAAGGAGAGAGAGAGAGCGAGAATAAAAATAACAGCGTGACATGATAGGTAGAAAACGGTAAGGGACAGAAGATATATGGAGATCGGAAAAAGTGACAGAAACGAGAAAATAAATACAAAAAAAAGAGAGAGCGAGGGGTAAAAAAAAGAAAAGAAAGGGGGCAAAAAGAGTGAAAGTGTACGATGGGATAAACTTTATATAAAGATACTCTCTCTCTCTCTCTCTCTCTCCTCCTTCTCTCTTCTCCATCTTTCCCTCTCTCTCTTCTCTCCTTCCTCTCTCTTTTTCCTCTCCCTCTCTCTCTCCTCCTCATCTCTCTCTCTCTCTTCTCTCTCTTTTCTCCTCTCTCCCCCAAAAAATTTAAATTTTTTCCTTTTGTGAAATAATTTTCGTATAAGGGCAAAACAACAACTCCTCTAAATTGGGGAAAAAAAAAAAACAATAACCAATAATTTATATCAATAAATAAAATAAAAAGGGTAATAATGGGTAAAAGTATGTTGTAAAAACAAAAATTCTTATTCTTATTTTATTTCCTTAATAACTATAAAGAGAGAGAGAAAGAGAGGAGAGAGAGAGAGAAGAGAGGAGAGAGAGGAAAAGAAGAGAGGAGAGGGGAGGAGAGGGAAGGAAAAAAAGTTGTGGAGGCCTTGGTCGGGGATTTTTGAATTTTACCCACAGTTTCCTCTCGTGGGATTTTAGGATTCCTTGTTGGAGGGACGGTGGTTTGGGTGGGGTGGGTGGGGGGGGGCGTCGGCGGTGGTGGTGGTGGTGGCGGGAAAAGTGGGTTTTTGGAGGGTGGGGGCGGCGGTTGTGGGGGTGGTGGGGGTGGTGGGCGGGGTGGTGGGGGGGGGGGTGGCGACGGTGGGGGGGGGGGGCGGTGGTTGGCGGTGGTGAAAAAAATTGGGGGTGGTGTGGAACCCGGGGGGGGTGGTTGTTTGGGGGGGGGTATGTAAGGATGATACACAAGTACATCAACGGAATTATCATACATACCCCTTACGCCCTTGATTCCCCCCCCCCCCACACAAACATACCATACACATACACATACACACACACAACACACCTAGGAACACCCACCACACACACACAAAAAAAAAAGCCAACCATTTATAACATTTCCCCATAAATATTCACGTCAGTATGGACTCCCCGAGAAATCGTCTTACCTATTCTCCCTCGTTTTTCCACAAATCTCCCCTCCCCTTCCACCCCTTTCCTCCCGAATCCCCACTTCCCTACCTCCCCTGTAAACCTTCTCTACCTCTCCCCCCTCACACCCTCCTCCCCCGATACCCTATCCCCCTCCCCACCCACAAACAAATCTGTTCCTGTTCTCCCTCTCACCCAAACACTTTTCTATCACTCTTTACTTTCACCACTTCCCCTTTTTCCGCGCTTTCCCTGGCTTTCGTTCACGCCCCGCCACAAAACGTGGGGACGTAATGTTGCGGACACGTGGCGGGGACGTAACTCTCGCCCTGCCTATATATCGCATAAGACTCTGAACTCCTAACCCTCTGACTCTGAACTCGACCGTCTCTTCTCTCTCTCTTCTTTCCTCTGTTCCTCTCTCTCTCCTCCCTCTCCTTCCCCTCCTCTCTCCTCTCTCTCTCTCTCTCTCCCCCTCTCTCCTCTCTCCTCTCCCTCAACTTCCTCTCTCTCCCTCCCCCTCTCTCTCCTCTCTCTCTCCCTCCTCTCTCTCTCTCCCCTCCTTCTCCTCTCTCCTCCCCTCTCTCTCTCCTTTTCTCTCTCCTTTTCCTCTCTCTCTCCTCTCTCTCTCTCTCTTCTCTCTCCCCCTCCCTCTCCCTCTCTCTCTCTCTCTCTCTCTCCTCTCTCTCTCTCCTCTCTCTCTCTCTCCCCTCTCATCCCTGTTGCCCCTACACATCCCTCTGCCTCACACCCCACCCCTCCCCAGTGCACATCCCTGTTTGCCCCTACACATCCCTGCTGCCTCACCCCACCCCTCCCCCAGTGTCTCCCTGTTTCCCCTACCATTCTTTTGCTCACACCCCACCCCTTCACGTACTCCCTGCTGCCCTACCATCCCTGCTGCCTCAACCCCCCCCCACCCCTCCCCCAGTGCACATCCCTGCTTTCCCCTACCATACCAACAATAAATTGTTTATATGTACCCAACAAACAATGCTGGTTGCTAGAATATGGATTCTAGGGGCCCCAAAATATGGCCCAAACCCCCACTAATATTTACGATGTTGCTACCTTGCCTACATTTAACTAAATCCCCCCCTTTAAATAAAACCCTTAAAACCCTTTTTTTTCCCAACTTTTCCTTTTTCAATTTTTGTTTTAAAAAACCCTTTTGGAAAATTTTTTTTTTTTTGTTTTTCCCCCAGAATCGTTTTGGGAAGATTAAAGCAGCTTACCGCCCTAATGTCTCCGATAACATCCCTCACGAAAGGAGCTCGTCAGGAGCCTGGAAAAGGCAAGTCTATGCACCCGGGCTGGATGGTGTCACCTACGATGGATTCGCTTCCTTATGCATTATGGAATCCTGTTCGCATCTACAACATGATTGGAGCGGGGGACCCCTACCAACCCCCGGAAAAAAGCTATTATTGTCCCTACCCCCAAAACCAGGAAACCCGGGGTCCTTAAGACCAATATTCCCCCACCTCTTGTTTGTGAAAAATCCCTTTAAAGGGAATAGCCTTTAATCTCATATATAGTTCAAACCCCAGTCTCCGTATTTTGGTGGTTCTTCCCTGGCAGGAGCACACAAAAACGCATTCATAGGTCCTTGCTGGCATAAGGAAACGTTTTAATGTTTTTATTGTTTAAAGGGCCTTTGATAGAGAGCCCTAGCCTTCGGTCCTGGGGAACGCCGACTGATTTTTCGACGGGGGATGTTTTAGCCTATTTTGACCCAAGAAGGCGTTTGACCCCGTGATCGTGGCACTCTGAGATCTTCTGGATTTTTTTTTTTCCCGAGGATTCCTGAAAGGATTTTGGGTTTTGAAAAACTGGTCTGTATTCTGGACGAGAGTGCTGTGAAGTGTGGGGGGGTTTCAGCTTCTTTCCTTGAATACAGGGTGAGGAAAGGGGTGCGTCCTTGCCCCATCACTTCTCACGCTTGTATGGACTGGGTATGGAAAAGGGTTTAGATCAAAGTGATTGTGGAGCCCCGTCGGCAACCCAAGTCCTGCTTTTTTTTTGCCGATGATGCATAATCTTTGCTGAGTCGCTGGAGGTCCTGGTGATGGCTCTCGGGCCTGTGCGGGAGGCAAACCCTTGGGATTAGGTCTCCGGGTCAAGACCAAGGTTTTCAGCTTTTTGGAGATTTAATAGAGAAGCAGTACAGTCTGTTCAGCGTGTGGTGAGGACATTGAGATTTTGGGAAAGTTTTACATACCTTGTAGCGAGTCCATAATGAGGGGTCACGTCAAGAAGCCCTACGGCGAATTGGCATACCCCAGGGTGTTATGGACTCGCTCAGCGGGAGTTTTTGGCGTTGTCGGTACCTTGCAGGAGGCAAAGACCGGGATCTTCAAGCGTTGTGACCCCTGTCTTACTCTAGGGTTGTGAACATGGACCAAATGTGTTAAGAGACGAATAATGCCTTTGGTAATAAGTTTTCGCGAATCATTGGGTATCGCTGGGTTTTCTTGTAAAATCAGCGATTGCCCGTGAGCTGAATCGGGCCATTCCTGCAAGTCCGTCACGAAAACTTCGGTTTGGGCATGGGGGCACGCTACCCTAAACCGATCCTTCCATCGGTTTGTATCGTAAGAGACCCCCGGGCGGGAGGGGGCCAAGGGGAGCCCAAAGGTCGGGGCGGGGGAAAATTTGATTTTCTTGCGAGAGCTGTTGGGTAGGGAAAGGACCTGCATGGGAACTCGCGCGTGGTGACCCCCAGGAGGCGTCGTGGGGTGGGCGAGGCGACGCCCCCCCCGGCGTTGCCCCCAAATGATTTTTGATTGTTTTTAGAGTAACCCATGTCATCTTTCCCAATTTATCAAAATATGACCTGGGGGGACCATCATCAAATAGACAAGAAAACCTAACAGACAGACACTCGAGTCACTTTGAGGGGGCTTACTTAAGGGGAACACAGGGAAAATTAGGAACACCAAAAGGGGGGTTCTCTCCCCAAGCTCTTCAACGCACTTAAATTTATCTTGTTCTTTCAAATTTGATGGGTTTGTTATTATGTTTATGCTGATACATTTGGCTACAGTAATCCCCACCAAAAAAAAACGCTTTTGCGACTTTGGGGGGAGATTGTGCAACTCTTCGGCCTCATCATATCACCAGGAAAGCAAGGTGCTGTATAAACGGCAGGGGTAAAGCTTCCTTAAAAAACAAGGGGAAAATTCTAGAAAACCCCCACCTAAAAAGTATATGGGGACTTTTTGGGCATTGCAACACAAGGCAAAAACAAGTCCCAACTTAACACATCTTCCCCTCGATAGCGTTGCTAAGGAAGGTTTGATGGGAGACGTGGGGTCGTTTTTCCCGCCTTAAAGGAAATTTTTTCCTTAATCAATCATCATAGACTAAACACTAGCCCCTAAACGTCTCACAAAGGGAAAATCTAAAGCACTTAAAGTCATTCAAAATACGGGGCAATTGGAAAAATTTTTGGGGTGCCCAAGGTCAACACAGAAGATAGTGCAAGACCCGAGATGGTTTAAACCCCACCTCTCATACATAAGTACAGAAATGGCAGCCCTCCAAATTATAGAGCACTAAAAAAAAGTCACTAAATACTGATGATGGTCAGTTATATGGGCTTCTTCAATCCTAAGTGGAAAAAAAAGTGTAAGTTTTGGGTCTCATCAGTCAGAAAATTTTCTCAGTTCTTTAATTTTTAAAAATCTGGATGATGGGAGCACAACCCGTTGATCTCCCCCCCCGGGAAGCCAGTTTTCAATTTTTTCCAAATTTTACCATCAAAGGGTTAAGAAATGTAATGTACCCCTGTGGCTGTGAGGCGGATTCCCTTTTTTAGATTGAATCCCTCCCTGGTTTCCAATATCCTGTACACCGAGGGTCGCCCGCATGAGGACGGGCTGGGGGGGGCCGGGGTCTTTTACTATAAGGGAAAGCCGGGGGGAACACCGGGCGCTAAGCATCCGAAAAATCTGATGGCTCTCCTCAGCCCAAACGGGTTCTAGGGACAGAGCGGGTCTGGCAGCGCAAGCGAGAGGCCCGGAGATGTCATCATTGCCTCTGACAGCACGACGCCCTACGTCAAAAAACCCCGGAACCTTCTTCACACCGCCCCTGAACAAATTTTTAAACTTTGTATAAATAAAGTGTCAGGGGCAAGCTGTGAAATTTTAAAGGTCCCCATAAAACTGGGGGGTAGCGGGTAAATGGCGCGCAGATGAACACCAACAGGAAGTTAAAGGAGGGGGTTTGGGTTTCCCCCTCCTCTGTCCTTGGCCGTCTAAAAAAAGAAATGTCTGCGAAAATGGAAAAAGTCAATAAGAGAATATTGACAGCGTAGGGCATCTGGTTCTCTCACTACATATATGGACCAACAAAAGGGGGGTTCAGCCCCACTACTACAAAAAAACTAAATTACTGGCGAAGAGGTGTTATGTAGGTCAAGTTCATTTTTGGGCATGTGAAGTTAGCTGGGCTCAAAAATTTAAACAATGTAACCTGTTAACAAAAAAGCACAAATTTTCCAGCCTTAGTAAGGAATAAAAATGTTTTTTTTAAGCACTTCAATCCTTATGTGGATGCTACTATTATTAACAAATTTACCTTATCTAATCAAATCACCCAACCTTTCCAATGCCCTCATGGGGATTTTTTTTTTAAATTTTGTACATAAAAATTATGTATATGTATAAATGTTAAAAATTTTTACAATAAACTTTTACGGGACCCCTTCCCCTTCAACCTCATTGGGGTCCCTCTTTCTTTGACCCTTAATTTGACTTTTATTTGCTTCCATCGTTTTGATCTCTCCTCTCTTCTCCTCTCTCTTCTCCCCTCCCCTCTCTCTCTCTCTCTCTCTTCCCCTCTCTCTTCTCTCTCTCTCTTCTTCTCTCTCTTCTCTCTCTCTCCTCTCCCCTCTCGCCTCTCTCTCTCTCTCTCTCTCTCTCTCTCCTCTCTCTCTCCTCTCTCTCTCTCCTCTCTCTCTCTCTCTCCTCCTCTCTCTCTCCTCTCTCTTTTGCTCTCTCTCTCACAGAGTGTCTTTCTCTTCGTTTCCTACCCATTGTCTTCTCCTTTCCCTTCTACCTCCCTTCTTCTCCCCTTCCCTTCTCCCCTTCCTTTCCCCTCCCTCCCTTCCTTTCCCCTCATCCAATAATAACGCAAACAATGTTCTTAGATATCCACTTCCCCACGTCCCACCCTTCCTTCCCCCCTTCCCCTCTTTGCCTTCCCTTTCCCTCTCTCTTCCCTTCCCTTCTCCGTAGTTGAATAATGTATTTTCAGATTCTGGCTACTAAAACGGAATTGTTAATCACGTCCTCCTGTTAAATGTCAAAGAAAAAAAAAAAATTTAGTGTGAGAGTAAAAGGTACTGTATTTTTTATGCTTGAAAAGTGTATTTCGTAGATGTAGTAGTAGTAGTAATAGTAGTAGCAGTACCCAGTAGTAGTAGTAGTAGTAGTAGTAGTAGTAGAAACGTAGTAGTAGGAGTATAATTATAATAGTGGGGAGTAGTAGTAGAAAGTAGCAGTAAGAGAAACAGTCACAATATATCCCTCGAAGATCAAATATGTCTATTCTCTATCTTCTTTTCTCTTCTTTTCGTTGGTTCGTTTTCATTTACTTTTGTTTTTGTTATATTCTTTTTTTTCTCAATTTTTCATATCCGAAATGGAAATTCGTGAATCCTCTAGTTCAGATTCACATATCCACTTTTTTCATTTCCCTTTTTTAAAATTAAATTGGGGTGAGAGAGGAGAGAGAGAGAGAGAGAAGAGAGAGAGGAGAGAGAGGAAGAGAGGAGGAGAAAAGAGAGGAGAGGAGAGGAGTGAGAGGAGAGAGAGAGGAGAGAGGAGGAGGGAGAGAGGAGAAGAGGAGGAGGGGAAGTATGAGAGAGGAGGGAGAGAGGAGAGGGGAGAGAGAGGGAGAGGGAAAGGGGTTTTTGGGGAAGGGAGAGAGGGAGAGGAGGGGAAATTGATGGGAGAGGGAGAGGGGGTGGGGAGGGGAAGGAGAAGAGAGGAGAATGAGAGAGAGAGAGAGAGAAGAAGAGGAGATGAGAGGAAGAAGAGAAGAGGGGAGAGAAGGAGGGAAGAAAAGAAAAGAGAGGAGAGGAGAGAGAGAAGAGAGAAGAGGAGAGAAGACGAGAGGAGGAGAGAAGAGGGGAAAAGCGACCCCCTAAGCAACGGCGATTAACCGAAGAGATGAGGGAAAAGCCCGGGGGTTTTTAATGAAAATTAATCTCATCCGATCCGCTACCTCCACCGCATCACTCCCACGTAAGCAAAATTAACAAAAAAACGTACATGTAGGACGGCGGGAAATTACACTTTGGGGGAGAACGGGCCGGTTCCCTCTTCCTCCTCTCCTCCTCT
This sequence comes from Chionoecetes opilio, assembly GCA_016584305.1. NCBI lineage: Eukaryota > Metazoa > Arthropoda > Malacostraca > Decapoda > Majidae > Chionoecetes > Chionoecetes opilio. The sequence continues at coordinate 584 of JACEEZ010004172.1, read as the reverse complement.
CTTCTACCGCTCTTCCCCCCCCCTTCCCCTTCCCTTTTTCACCAAATACCTTAGTCAAGTGTATGTAAGGTTTTTTTGTTGCTTTTATTTCCTTCGCTCCCCATTTCTTTTTTCCCTTCTCTCTTTCCATTTCCAATCTATTTTGCCCTTTTTTTTTTCTTTCAGCGGGGGTTGTCCTCGATGCTTTCCTTTTTTTCCTTCTTCTCCCTTTAACTACACACCCCCCCCACACCAAACCACACACACACACGCACACGCACACGCACACGCACACGCACCGCACACGCACACGCACAAAGCACACGCACACACACAACACACAACAACATGCACACACACACACACCGTATTCTGTCTACCTCGTCAGGTAAAAAACAGGTGTTGAGCCTAATTGACGAAAGGGTATGGAAATTTCACACGTGAGATAACACTTAACAACCATTGACACCTGTGCACCTGTGTCTCCCCATGAGTGATAATGAGATGGGCACCTGCTACTCCTGCTTTCCCTGCTTCTGCTTTTAGAACCTAAGAACATAGAACAAAAAGCAAACAAGGAAGCTAAACAAGAGGCTGGGGAAAAA
>JACEEZ010004170.1:371491-375929 GCA_016584305.1 Chionoecetes opilio | reverse complement strand
AATTTTGCTAAAAAAACTATAAAATCAAAAACCTGCATAAATTATCGACTGGTTCTGTACTTTTTTTTTTGACGCCTTGAAAACACGTCAAGATCTGGAGTAATCTGATTTGCTTTATTTTCTTCTTCTTTTAGTTTCCTACAACTTAGACGTTTTTAGGACCAACGCCTCAGTACACCTCGGAGACTACTTTCACCTGGAGGTTTTTCGGACTCTCCTGCTTTTCTCTTCGTTTCTTTCGTTATTTTCTTTAGGAGTAGAAGCTCGAAGGCTCTTTTTGGCATTAGGTTTATATTATTTAGGCTAAGGCATGTGTAGGTTGGTTTAGTACTGACATCTGACTCTGATTTAGTTATTGATTATTGAAAAAAACGTAATAAAACAAAATCAAGGCATACCCCTTGCAAAATTAGATTTTTTTTTTTTAAATAGATTTGCTTGAAAATTTGTTCCTTGCAGTTTTCGAGCATGCTGAACACGAATCTGGAGTCAGTTTTCAATTACAATGATTAAAAGTCCCTATTTCAGCCAATTCACAATGACATGATACTTCCAGATATTCCTTAAAAATCTCAAATTTGACAAAACTTACTACAAGAGATAAAAATATGATAGGCATTGCTAGATTAATCATCACTTCAATACAACGATCAGTATTAGTATTTTCAGTATTAGTTTTATTATTATTAATCCCTATTTGAGCCACCCATGCGATTGTCAAAGTACTTTCAAGGGTATCGAGAGTCACTAGCGAAAACAGACACTCGAATAATACAGCTCATTGGACTAAAAAACACTGACTATGGAATCAAGCAATTTACGAGAGCTTAGGAGACCCAGCGGTGTTAGTAAGTGGAGACGGGAAGTGAAGTTTAGGCGGCTATACGTACATCACTACATCACATCAGGGTAATAATATAGATTGCCTTTGTAGATAGTTTTTATACGGCAGGAGGGTTCTGTATTACGTTTGGTGAAGAGAAAAGAGAAAAAGAGTGAAGAGAAAAAGAAAGTAAAAAAAAAGGTCAATATAGTCTTAATTCACAGTATGTTTATATAGTTAGTGATAAAACAAAAGCAATGGATTGATTTCAGTGTTGTTGTGTATGCGGGTTCATTGTGTGGGCTCATCCTCATTCTCTAGCGAGGCCTTAACGAGGTACAACACACGGTTTAGACTCAGAAAGAACGGCTTTACGGACCTTGACGGGTTTAATTTGGCTCCGGCTAACTCCGGCTATAACTCACTCTGACCTCCTCTCACTCACACACACACACACACACACACACACACACACACACACACACACACACACACACACACACACACACACACACACATACACACACACACACACACACACATAGAACCACTAACATCCAGTCCCATAATTCACTCAACATCAGTACAATAAGGATAACAATAATTATAATGATGATAGTAGTAATATAGATTTAAAGTACCTTTCTGCATCTTCCCTTTCTGCTTAAAAGACTAAACAAATAACATAATAAACATCAATACATGAATGATAACAATAGTGATAATAACGATAGTAATGATAGTAGATAGTAGATAGTAACTGTAGCATTGTAGATAGTAAATTAATGTATCCATTATACATCTTCCCTTTCATCTTACTCACACATCATCCCATTAGCTTCCTTTCTATCCCTTCCTTCCCTTCCATCATCCCATTAGCTTCCCTTCCATCCCTTCCTTCCCTTCCATCATCCCCTTGGCTTCCTCCTCCCTGCAACCAGCCAACCAGCCAGCCTGAATGCCGCGTTCCGGAGATACAGAGAAAAATTAATAACTCGCGACTCTTGATTCGAAACCCTCGCTGCTGGAGTCTCTAAGGAAGCAAAGTTGCGAGAGAGACTAAAAAAAAAAGTGAAATGAAGAGGTTAACAAAGAAAAGGAGTGTGAAAATATGAAATGGAAGTAGGAAAAATAAATAAATATAAAGTTGTGAGAGAAAATAAAGAGAGAAAGGGAGAGGTTAAGAAAGAATGGAGTGTGAAAATATAAAATAGAAGAAGGACGAGTAAATAAATATATAAATATGAACATAATGGAATAAATTTATGAGAGAAGTAGTGATAATTGAGCCAAAATATATATATAGAAAAAAAAAAAGGTGAAATGGAGAGATTAACAATGAAAAGAAAAGAAAAAAGGAAAAATGGTATGTTGAAATATAAAATGGATGTAGTACGAATAAATAAATATCAAAATATGAACATAATGGAATAAATTAATGAAAGAAGTAGTGATAAATAAGCCAAAATATTAAGTATATAAATAAAATATATGAAGTTAAAGTAGGAAGAGTAAATAAATATCAAAATATGAACATAATGGAATAAATTTATGAAAGAAGTAGTGAAAAATAAACCAAAATACATATATAAGAGAAAAAAGGATGAAATGGAGAGATTAACAAAACAAAAGTGTGTGTGTGAATAGTGTGAAAATATGAAATGGATGTAACACGAGTAAATAAATATCAAAATATGAGCCTAATGGAATATATTAAGGAAAGAAGTAGTGTAAAATAAGCCTAAATATATCAAGTTAAGAAATAATCCCGTACCACCGTCTTCACTACACCCATGAGAGCCACTGCCTAACTTTCTGTCCCCGATACTGCCACCACAATCACCACCATTATCAATTTCTCCGCTACTTCTTCCTCAACTCACACCGCCAGCCTTATCAATATCCGTACAAACCCAAAAATTATGACATCTTTACCATAACTTATATACAGTTTTTTTATTATACACTCTCTCTTCTCTCTCTCTCTCTCTCTCTCTCCTCTCTCTCTCTCTCTCTCTCTCTCTCTCTCTCTCTCTCTCTCTCTCTCTCTCTCTCTCTCTCTCTCTCTCTCTCTCTCTCTCTCTCTCTCTCTCTCTCTCTCTCTCTCTCTCTTTTTTTCCTATCTGTCTTCAGTCATATCACACACTTCCCAAAATTATGACATCTTTACCAGAACATTCATATAGAAACTATTTGTTATTATATACTCTCTCTCTCTCTCTCTCCTCTCTCTCTCTCTCTCTCTCTCTCTCTCTCTCTCTCCTCTCTCTCTCTCCTCTCTCTCTCTCTCTCTCTCTCCTCTCTCTCTCTCTCTCTCTCTCTCTATCTCTCTCTCTCTCTCTCTCTCTCCTTTTTCAAACTTGTCTTCCTCAGGCAAAGCAATAAACTATACATGTAAGATCATGATTATAGTCTAAGCTATCTTAAGACTGACACATGCTCTCTCTCTCTCCTCTCTCTCTCTCTCTCTCTCTCTCGTCTCTCTCTCCTCTCTCTTCTCTCTCTCTCTCTCTCTCTCCTCTCTCTCTCTCTCTCTCTCTCTCTCTCTCTCTCTCTCTCTCTCCTCTCTCATTTTTATCCTATCTGTCCTCAGTCATATCACACTCTTGGAAAACTTACGAATAAATGTTGACACACACTCTCACTCGGATTCCGCCACTGACTGAGAAAGGAAATATCTAAATTTGATTATGTTCCCTCAGTGCGGATGAAGAGTTAGGTAATTCATTGAAAGACAGCCAGGGAAAGAACGTAGAGGGGAGGGAAGGGAAGGGATGGGAAGGGGAGGGAAGGGAAGGGGAAGGAAGGGAAAGGAAGAGAAGGAGGAGGAGAGGGGAGGGAAGGAGACTGGGGGAAACTATGAGAAAGAAAGTGTAGTGAGAATGCGACGTGTGTGTGAATTTAAGAGTGAAGAAGGAGAAGTTGACTGGTTTGATGTAAAGGGAGTGAATGGAAAAGTACTGAGGAAAGTGGAGTGTGCATGAAGACTGATTGGAGTGGAGTGGAGTGGGGTACAACTTTATAGAAGAGAAAATGATACATGCAGACACAAAAAACAGCAAGATAGACCCATAAATAATAGAGAAAACATACTTTTACATATACAAGACATACACAGAGATAGACAGAGGCAGAGAGACAGATAGAGACAGTCAGACACACAAATAGACAAGACACAGACAGAAAGACAGACAGACAAGAGACAGACAAAGACATACAGAAAAAGACACAGACATACACAGACATACACAGATACAGACAGCCAGACAGGGAAGCAGAGAGCGGCCAGCAGTATTGGGAGAAGGTATCCATCTGGGAATGCCTCAAGCCAGCTGCCTCCAGAATATTTTTGGCTTACAACTGGCTAAAAGTGACAGTGATATATGCTATGCGTGAGAGAGAGAGAGAGAGAGAGAGAGAGAGAGAGAGAGAGAGAGAGAGAGAGAGAGAGAGAGAGAGAGAGAGAGAGAGAGAGAGAGAGAGAGAGAGAGAGAGAGAGAGTAAACAGATAAGAGATAACAGCAAAAGGGGACACGAGCATAACACATAAACACAATATGACAATTTATGTAATGCCTGTTTCCAACTTCCCATTACAATTATTAGTTCCCATCT
>JACEEZ010004170.1:358991-366491 GCA_016584305.1 Chionoecetes opilio | reverse complement strand
CTTCTTTAAACGATTAATATTTGTGGCAGAAAGTTTTGTACTCACGTCACCAGACCTCGCCAGGAAAGGATAGTTTTTTGTGAAGGTGGGAGCGTGTACGTGTGTGTGTGTGTGTGTGTGTGTGTGTGTACGTGTGTGTGTGTGTGTGTGTGTGTGTGTGTGTGTGTGTGTGTGTGTGTGTGTGTGTGTGTGTGTGTGTGTGTGTGTGTGTGTGTGTGTGTGTGTGTGTGTGTGTGTGTGTGTGTGTGTGTACGTGTCGTGTGTGTGTGTGTGTGTGTGTGTGTGTGTGTGTGTGTGTGTACGTGTCTGTGTGTATGTGTGTGTGTGTACGTGTGTGTGTTACGTAAATAACTCTGTCATGTTACACTAAGCCATGGGGGATGCGAGGGTTAACTCAAGTGACCTGATAAATTGAGGCCACGAGAAAAATGTTTTAACAATAGTGATGTAGAAGGTGGTGGTGGTGGTGGTGGTGGTGGTGGTAGTGGTGGTGGTGGTGGTGGTGGTGGCAGTGGTGGTGGTGGTGGTGGTGGTAGCGGAAGAGACAACCCGTACGTGATCTGCACAGACCATGAACTAGATTATTTTTCTTTAGAGGAATACCACGGTGGCGAGACGAAATTTATTGCAATGTCTGTCACCTTTTAAGTCAGATCAAATTTATTAACGTGCTTTCTTCTGTGCTTTCTTTCTTTGCTTTCCTTCTTCTATGTCTTTTCTTTCTTTTTCTTTCTTTGCTTTCTTTCTATGCTGCTTTCTTCAGAGGTGGCGAGATGTTATTTAATGGATATCTGTATAGCCTTTGAACAAGTCAGATATGTAATTGACGTGCTAGCTTCGGTTTTCTCACTTCATCGCACTTCATGTCAATTTGTGTCATGTCTCGTTTAAATAACTCACAACAAAAACTATCATCGTTTCGCGTAAAAAAACACATTGGGGTTAATTTCAACAAACACTATCATTGCCTCGCGTAAAAAAACACATTGGGTTTAATTTCAACAAAAACTATCATTCCCTCGCGTAAAAAAACACATTGGGGTTAATTTCTTTTGAAGGGTTGTGGGTAAGGTTTGGAGGGTTGTGGGTGAGGGCTAGAGGGTTATGAGAGGGTTGTGGAAGGTTGAGGGTGAGGGCTGGAGGGTTATGAGAGGGTTGTGGGTGAGGGTGGAGGGTTGTGCAGGGTTAGACACACACAAAACATATTGGGGTTAATGTCCTTTGCAGCGTTGTGGGTTGGAGGGTTGTGAGTGAGGTTGGAGGTTTGTAGAAGGGTGTGGGTGAGGGTGGAGAGTTGTGGAGGTTTGTGGAGGGTTAGACACACACTAAACATATTGGGGTTAATATCCTTTGCAGCGTTGTGGGTTGGAGGGTTGTGAGTGAGGTTGAAGGTTTGTAGAAGGGTGTGGGTGAGGGTGGAGAGTTGTGGAGGGTTGTGAAGGGTTGAACACGAAACATATTGAGGTTAATATCCTTTGCAGCGAACGGAACAAGAAAACCTCACAGCGAGTCCGACACCCTATTAGCGCGTTCCCCGCCTCACCTGCCCCGCTGTGACTGTTAATGGCACTCCCAACTCACGACATTCATTGCCAAAACTATGCACTTGCCTCATATTCATGCGTTTTAAAGCGTTACGGTCTGGTTACTGGCGTGTATTTGGAAGCCTTAAACAGTGGGTTGTGTTATGATGGCGACCCGTTGGTTGAGGCCGCGTTTAGGAGGCACAGCGAAATTATGGGTGGTATTTATAGGGACAATTTACAGTATACAACATTTGGGTATTTTCTGAGGCATTATGGGTGATATTTATGGGGGTATTTTACAGTATACAACATATGAGTATTTTCTGAGGCGTAATGGGTGATATTTATGGGGGTATTTTACAGTATACAACATATGAGTATTTTCTGAGGCATTATGGGTGATATTTATGGGGGTATTTTACAGTATACAACATATGAGTATTTTCTGAGGCATAATGGGTGATATTTATGGGGGTATTTTACAGTATACAACATATGAGTATTTTCTGAGGCATAATGGGTGATATTTATGGGGGTATTTTACAGTATATAACATTTGGGTATTTTCTGAGGCATAATGGGTGATATTTATGGGGGTATTTTACAGTATACAACATTTGGGTATTTTCTGAGGCATAATGGGTGATATTTATGGGGGTATTTTACAGTATACAACATATGAGTATTTTCTGAGGCATTATGGGTGATATCTATGGGGGTATTTTACAGTATACAACATATGAGTATTTTCTGAGGCATTATGGGTGATATCTATGGGGGTATTTTACAGTATACAACATATGAGTATTTTCTGAGGCATTATGGGTGATATTTATGGGGGTATTTTACAGTATACAACATATGAGTATTTTCTGAGGCATTATGGGTGATATTTATGGGGGTATTTTACAGTATACAACATATGAATATTTTCTGAGGCATAATGGGTGATATTTATGGGGGTATTTTACAGTATACAACATATGAGTATTTTCTGAGGCATAATGGATGATATTTATGGGGGTATTTTACAGTATACAACATATGAGTATTTTCTGAGGCATAATGGGTGATATTTATGGGGGTATTTTACAGTATACAACATTTGGGTATTTTCTGAGACATAATGGGTGATATTTACGGGGGTATTTTACAGTATACAACATATGAGTATTTTCTGAGGCATAATGGGTGATATTTATGGGGGTATTTTACAGCATACAACATTTGAGTATTTTCTGAGGCATTATGGGGGATATTTATGGGAATATTTTATACAACATTTGGGTATTTTCTGCGGCCTTATTATTATATATATGCGAATTTTATACAACAATTAAGCATTTTCTGAGGCATTATAGATGATGTTTATGGGAATATCTTATACAACATTGGAGTATTTTTTTCAGTAAGATATAAAAATGACTTTAACTTACGATATTTCCAGACCAAGTGGTGATAATTTTATAGTATGTAATAGTGAGCTCTATAGCATATAATTATAATACTGGTAATGGAAATAATAATAATAGTAATAATGATACAATAATGATAATAATGATATAATAATGATGATAACAAATGATACATAATTATAATGATAAGTTATAATGATATTAATGGTAATTTTGATAATAATAATGATAATGGTAATAATAATAGTAATTGATGATAATAATATTAATAAAAATAATAATAAAAAAGTAATGATAATAATAATGATGACGATGATAATAATGATAGTAATAATAATAATAATAATAACAATAACAAAAATCAAGATTATAATAACAATAACAAAAAATAGCATTAAATAACAATCTGCTTAGGTAGTGAAATCTGGCAAGGCGTCACCGCAGAGTTTTTCGTCCGCAGCCTACTTGTCTCTCTGTACCGCCTGTACGCTCACCCGCGCTCTCCCTCGCTTTCAATCTCATCTCGCTCCCAGTGTATTCGCGGCCTTATCTTTGCCTTTAACTCTATAATACTTAATAGAAGTGATTATAATAGTAAATAATAGTAAGATAGGAGGAAGAATTTAAGCTTGAATAATATAAACTCAAAAATATGTTTCCAAGCAACGACAAAATTGCAAACGTCATATCATGGAAGACATGTCGCATATTTCAAGAGGTGGAAAATCACGGCACAATATTCACTTTTATTACTTTCATTCCTTACGAGAGATTTCCTCCTCAGATAAACCGTATGAAATAACATCCCCCCCACCCACCCACCACCCCCCCCCACACCACACACACACCCACCACACACCACACACCCACACACCCACAAACCACCACACACACACACACACACACACACACACACACACACACACACACACACACACACACACAATAATCAAGGTATCTGTCTGTTCTTGCATCTCTACTAAATATTATAATCCTTCACTATATTACATTTCTATCTGACTCAACACTATCACTGCACTGTTCACCATCACCTTGAGAGAGAGAGAGAGAGAGAGAGAGAGAGAGAGAGAGAGAGAGAGAGAGAGAGAGAGAGAGAAGAGAGAGAGAGAGAGAGAGAGAGAGAGAGAGAGAGAGAGAGAGAGAGAGAGAGAGATATAAGGGTCATTGTTGCCTGGCTCGTGATGGCAATGGACTTCTGAAGGTCATCCAGCTTCGGCCAGTAATGAAAACAAACGATGGTGAACCCTTACTGCCTCTCCCTCTCTCCCTCTCTCTCTCTCTCTCTCTCTCTCTCTCTCTCTCTCTCTCTCTCTCTCTCTCTCTCTCTCTCTCTCTCTCTCCTCTCTCTTCTCTCCTCTCTCTCGTCTTACACCCTTCCCTCTCCTTCCTCCTCCTCCTTCGTCCTCTCCCTCCAAAAGTTCTTCCCTCCATCTTCCAACACCCGGACTCTTTCCTCTCTTCCTTCCTCATCTTTTGTACCATCCATCTTTTCACTTTCCGTTCCTCCTCCTTTCCTTCCTCCTCATGCTTTCCTCCCATTTCTCAACATCACCTCCATCCCATCCTCCTCTTCTTCTTGTATCATCCATGCCACCTCCATCTTTACATGCCTCTTTTCATGCCATTCTAAAACCTTTCTCCCATTTTGTAACATCACCTCAACTTCTTCCTCAGGCGCACCGTAGGGTTGGCTTTGATATACAAGAGAGATATGGAGACTCGACACCCTCACCACTCACCCCTCGCCTCTTGAGCCTCACACTAGCCTTGGGTCGCCCCTTCACCCTCAGACAAACCACGTAGCCGCAGGTGGTTTAGAACAAAACCCCGAGTCCAGAGAGCCTTGTCAATATCATCAAAGGAGTAGAGTCTTTTTTGCCTCAGACTTTTAGGATTTCTTGGCGTCATTCCTTGCTAAGCCTAAGAATGCCTATATACTGCCTACATACTGCCTACATACTACATACTACATACTTTGCTAAGCCTAAGAATGCCTTCACACTGCCTACACACTGCCTTCACACAGCCTACACACACCTCATTATTTCATACCAAATCTTAAAAGTCTCCCTTCGTCTACTTCTCAAGGACCTCTATAGGGTTAAAGGAGAGTCTGAAGAGTCACTATAGACCCTCTCACTCTTCACCTATACTACTGAGAGGCCTCACAAAATGACCCTCTAGGACCCTTCATGACCCTAGCCAACCCTGGGACCCCGAACGGCAGTGGGACCTCATCTAAACGCTCCAGAGGAAATTGTCACTTCTGCCTCGGTGATTCGACTCGTCATTTACGCCACGGACATACCCCGCCCCCCCATGCCCCCCCACCCCCGCCCCCTCCCACCCCCACCCTCTGTCACCCCCCCATCCCCCCCTGCCCCCACCCTGCGACACGCCACTACAGGGAAAGCTCATATCCGTGCTGCTGTAAGACTTGCAATATTAGTAAATGGATGTTCCGATGGTGCAGTCAAAGTTTCGGCAAAGCGAGTTAGTTTCAGGGGTTTTTTTTCTCTTTCATGTTCCTTTTTTAAATTCTTTGGGTATTCATTTGTGTCTCAGTTTAAATTTTTTTTTTTTTTTTGCCGTGAACTACATCGTAACTCACTCACACACGCACACACACACATACACGCACACGCACACGCACCACACACACACACACACGCACACCACACGCACACGCACACGCACACGCACACTCACACACACACACACACACACACACACACACACACACACACACACACACACATCAGGTCTCGAATATAGAAAATACAGAAGATATAGTAGATAATTATATATATCAAAAAGATGGCATATTTTATAGTTAGGAAAAGAATATGCACTTGTATGTGTCTGCGTTTCTTATACACGTCAAGCGTTGGCAATGCTGCAAGAAGAAACCAAAAGGAAAAAAATAGAAATTGCACTATTATTTGTCTACATTTCTTATAGCCGTTACGTGTTGGTAATTTTGCCGTGAGAAAACAAAGGCAAGGCAAGGAGAAAGTATAAGTGTGAGGCGAATGCTGAAGGCTATTGCAAAGGCGGCGTCAAGAAGAGAAAAAGTGGCGGCGAGACATGTACAACGAGTTTCATTCCCGCAAGTTTTCACAGTCTAGGCTCGGCTCAAGGACATCAAGATTATACAGCTCGGTGCCAAGATCTCCCGCCATCCCATTCCATCCCATTCCCATCCACAAGACTGTTCAATTCCGCATCTTAATGGTAAAAACGGTAAGGTTAGACAGGCGGCTCTACTTATTCCATTACAGAAAAATGTATTAAGGATATAGAAGATGAGAATTATACAGCTCAGTGACAAGATCTTCCTCCATCCCATCCCCTCCACACGACTGTTCAACTCCGCATCTCAATGGTAATAAAGGTAAACTTAGAAAGGCGACTGTACGTATGTAGTATATAGGAAGAAATACAAAAAATACAGGACATGATAACTTTACATCCTTCCCCACCACCCCATTCCCATCCATAAGACTGTTCAACTCTGCATCTTAATAATAAAAATGGTAAACTTAGAAAGGCGACTCTACTTAATCCATTACAGAATAAAAATGCATTAACCACTTGAGACCCAGAACGAAATTTCCATTGTAATTTGGGTACCATTAGACGATTTTTAGTGACTATAAACAATATTTTAATAGATATGACCTGTTTAGTACCTTGTCCACTAGTTAATTTGGCATATTCAGTCACTTCTCGTAATTTTATGGCTGACAACAGACGATTTTATATAGTAAAGGAAAGATCTGGGCGTGAAGGGGTTAAAAACATAGATGAGAATTATACAGTTCAGTGACAAAATCTTCCTCCAGAAAAAGTGTAGAAAAGTAGAATAGTATTAAAAAAGTGTAGAAAAGTATATATTCCACTGAAATAAAAGTATGAATATATTTTGGCAATTTTTGAAAGAGTACATACAATAGAAAACTTGATTAAAAGTAGGAGTAAAACGAAGTTTGGGTACAGTTTCCTTTACATGGCTTGTATTGTGAAGTTTTATTTATTATTTATTATTATCAAGTATTAAGTATTATTAGAGGATATTTTGCTACAGCCTTAACTATACAGGTAAAAAATCTGTGTACATCTGTAGGTAGAAATATAGATAGAAAGAGAAAAAAGTGCAACAGAGAAGTTCTTAAAATCCAAGAAATCGAGTTATGAAAGTAAAAAATAAAGTACTGAATGTGATGTAAAAAAAAACAGGTAAATATAAAAAATAGACTCATAAGTAGTGTATAGATGTATGTAAATATGTACGTGTGTTTGTATGTTTGTATTTTGAAAGGAAAACTTGGGGCGGCGGGTTTTCTGAGGGTATGGAAGGAGTGTGTGTGGAAAGAATCTTGAAGACGCTCCTAAAACTTATATTTCTATTGAGAAGAATTGTGAGTTTGTGGATTCTAGTGAGGTTTTGAGCCGCCACGGAGGAGGGGAGGAGGGAGGAGGAGGAGAGGAGGAGGAGGAGGAGGAGGAGGAGGAGGAGGAGAGGAGGATGAGGAAGG
>JACEEZ010004170.1:346491-348991 GCA_016584305.1 Chionoecetes opilio | reverse complement strand
TCTGTATTACTACAAATTTATTCCCTACGCATCGTGATCAATCCAGTATTATTTTATTAACCTCAAAAAAATATAAAATACTAAAATATATATACTTTCTACGTTACTTGATATATTACAAACCCCAAAAAATTGTAAAAAACGTTCTGTATCACTGACTAAAATTTATTCCCTAAGAGTCGTAATAAATTCAGTACTTTTAAATTAACCTCAAAAATATATTATTGTATTAAAATATATGTACTTTCTATGTTACGTGATATATTCCCATTCCTTATGAGAGTAATTTCCATATTCCAAGATTTCATTATTATTTTTTATTCAATTCACGACCTCAAGTATGTGTGGAAGAAATATTTTTGCGGATATAAGAATGAGTCTTGATTCTCACCTTATTAAGCTCTTCGTTGTGTTCGTGATTGCATGCGAGAGAAAATGAGAGAGAGAGAGAGAGAGAGAGAGAGAGAGAGAGAGAGAGAGAGAGAGAGAGAGAGAGAGAGAGAGAGAGAGAGAGAGAGAGAGAGAGAGAGAGAGAGAGAGAGAGAGAGAGAAGAGAGAGAGAGAGAGAGAGAGAGAGAGAGAGAGAGAGAGAGAGAGAGAGAGAGATTGTAATGCCAAATAAGGTGGGATTATTTTATTTTGCATTTCAATCTCTCTCTCTCTCTCTCTCTCTCTCTCTCTCTCTCTCTCTCTCTCTCTCTCTCTCTCTCTCTCTCTCTCTCTCTCTCTCTCTCTCTCTCTCTCATTTTCAGAGAGAGAAGAACAAAAATGAGGCAAGAAATACAACGGAAGAGAAAGACAAGGACGAAGAAGATACAAAGATAAAAGATAAAAGAAAAAAGAAAGAGAGAGAGAGATGAGGAGAATCACAAATATCCGACTGGAACGAAAGAGAAAGAGAACCACTAAAGAAACACAAGAGAAAAGAAGAAAACAAAACAAAACAAAGAAACTCAAACTCAATAGACAGATAGACAGATCAGAAAGATAGATAACAAAAATAAAGATACTCAAACACAACAACACAATCATCCACCAACACAGTAACATTATAATCACCGTGAGAAGAAAAATAGTTTACTAGTATTATTAAAGAAAAGAAAGAGGGGGAATTACAGAGAAGGGGGGAAAGTACAAGAAAAAAAGAGTTAAGGAATAAACACGTAAATAGAAGTGGCAGAATATACAACGAAGCACTTTGATACCACGGCCTAAATCAACTAAATCCATAAAGCAAGTGGATTACTGGATTACTGTTATTCGATTAGCTTGATTGGATTACGTGCGGCGTCAATCAGGGAGGGATTATAGGACCGCTTCACTACAGTCTCTTTGGAAATGTTGAACGAGCAATCAGAGGTAACCAGGAAACGGCTCATTAACCTCTCACTGCACGGAGGACGACGATAGGAGAGAAAAAAATATAGGAGGAGAGATAGGAGGAGAGTGATAGGAGACAATAAGAAAATAGAGAAAAAAATGAAATAAGTAATGGAATGGAAATAAATATGAATGGAAATAGAGTGATAAGTAATGGATGGAAATAAGTAATGAGAACGATGATGATAGGAAGAGGAGAGATCAATAAAGTAGGTATGGAAATAAGTAATAAGGATGATAGCGATAGGAAAAAAATTTGTAATAAAGAAGGAATGGTAAAAAGTAATAACGGACGATGATAGGAGGAGGGAGAAAATTGTAATAAGGAAGGGATGGTAATAAGTAATAAGGAAGGACGATGATAGGAAAAGAAAGAAAATGTAATAAAGAAGGGATGGTTGATAAGCAATAAAGACGGTATTGGGAGGAGAGAACAATTGTAGTAAAGAAGGGATGGCAATAAATAATAAGGAAAGCGACTCTTCTATTCCCTATCTATTCACTTCACTTATTCACTTCAATGTTCTATGCATTCACGTATCTCACTTATAAACACACCTTCTACTGTCTCCCCATATTTTTAGTATCTCCTTTATCACACTGAACCTTCCTAATACATATATAGTAGAAAACCTAAATTATAAAGTAACCTAATATTTCAGTCCTTATCTCTAATATTGTAGCTTTTTATTCCTTCAATTCACATTCACGTCTGCTATAAATACCATTCCAGTTAGCCTCTCCTTTCACCTATTCAATCTATCTATACAATATATATCCCCTACAGCAACTCGACTATTGTATATCGCGATCCTCCTACACGTGTTGAAGTATGGGTTATCTATTCCAGTCCCTTTCCCATTCACCTACACGTTAAGAAAAAGATCGAGGCGGTAAAACGATCGGGTCTCCAGCCATTGCAAAGGTATCACTCGCTATTGACTATTGAAAGGCTCGGTTACAAAAGGGGAGAATTATAATGGCTTGTGTGATACCTAAGGGTGAATGGGACTGAAATAGGAGTATCTATCTATCTCCTGAGGTTGAAATAAGTTATATAATGGTTATTTTCGTATATTTCAAAGTATTTTTTTTTTTTTCCGTGTTTTGTGTTACGCAG
>JACEEZ010004170.1:331491-341491 GCA_016584305.1 Chionoecetes opilio | reverse complement strand
TGCGTGCGTGCGTGCGTGCGTGCGTGCGTGCGTGCGTGCGTGCGTGTGTGTGTGTGTGTGTGTGTGTGTGTGTGTGTGTGTGTGTGTGATACTTCAGTAAAGATTTTATGATCGTGCTATAACGAGTTAAATTCAAGGTCAATGAATAACAACTTTGTATTTGTCCCAACTAGGTATCATTATATTTATAATCATTGTAACAACCTTTAGGCAGTGAGAACAATCTCTCCTACACTTATTTTTCACACAGTATTTTTACTTTTTAAGTACATGTACAGTTTTGTGAAATATTACATAAACAGAGATCAAAACGGACCACACAACATATTATAAAACAATCGGTAGTACTGTATATGAATGGACGAGGTAAATCATGATAAGAAATATAAAGAGATTCATTTGATAAAACTTGATCAATCACTGTTCGGAGGACCTGGCCGGGATGTTCCATTCCTCGTGTTCTCTCTAGTGTGTAGAGGGAACACCGTTGTGTGCGAGCCATTTCGCAGCTCCTTCAGGGGTCGCATCACCGCGGGACGCCTGCCGCTGCCACCTTTGCTCCGCGCACTGTACAGGAGTGGGCTTCGCAGCCTCGATATCAGGCTCTGTTTTGCCTGTCCACGCCTCAACTTTTGGCGTAGGAGACGTTTACACGTCGACATTTACATGGCGATTTTATCAACAAAATTAAGCCCTTCGTTCACCGCACGTTATTAATTAGTTATTCTTATTGCTCCGGTTCATAGTGACGACTGTAGTTGTGGCTCATCACTCCCTGTGGCCAGAGCGTGTGGCGCGAGTCTGGCTTTCTCTGCGAGGCGCCATACTGCGGCGCCCCTTGGCGGCAGCCACTTGCCGTGCCCACGCCACACGCGCGGGGCCCGGAGGCGGGGCAGGCAGGTTTGCCCCTCTCACACTGCGGCGCCCCCTGGCGGCAGCCACTTGCCGTGCCCACGCCACACGCGCGGGGCCCGGAGGCGGGGCAGGCAGGTTTGCCCCTCTCACACTGCGGCGCACCCTGGCGGCAGCCACTTCTCGTGCCCACGCCACACGCGCGGGGCCCGGAGGCGGGGCAGGCAGGTCTGCCCCTCTCACACTGCGGCACCCCCTGGCGGCAGCCACTTCTCGTGCCCACGCCACACGCGCGGGGCCCGGAGGCGGGGCAGGCAGGTCTGCCCCTCTCACACTGCGGCGCCCCCTGGCGGCAGCCACTTCTCGTGCCCACGCCACACGCGCGGGGCCCGGAGGCGGGGCAGGCAGGTCTGCCCCTCTTATCTTGTCACTCTTCGCCACACGCGCGGGGCCTGGAGGCGGGGCAGGCAGGTCTGCCCCTCTTATCTTGTCACTCTTCGAACACCCGGGCCTGGACGGGGAGGCATTCCTCTTTCTTCACTCTTCGCACACGCGCTGGTGGAGCGGCAGCGTCTGCCCCTCATCGCCACTCTCCACCGCGGGGCGAGCCAGGCGTCTGCCCCTTTATCTGCACTTCGCACAGCGCGGGGCCCAGCGGGACAGGTCTGCTTGTCCTTGCCACTCTCCACACACGGGGCCTGAGCGGCGGCAGCAGGCTCTGCCACTTCACACTGGGCTCTCCTGCGGCAGCCACTTGCGTGCCACGCCCACGGCGGGCTGGAGGCGGGCAGCAGGTCTGCTCTTTACTTCCCTCTTCGCCAAGCGTGGGCCCTGAGCGGGCAGTAGATCTGCCCTCTCACACTGCGGCGCCCCTGGCGGCAGCCACTTGCCGTGCTCACGCCACACGCGCGGGGCCCGGAGGCGGGGCAGGCAGGTCTGCCCTCTCACACTACGGCGCCCCCTGGCGGCAGCCACTTGCCGTGCCCACGCCACACGCGCGGGGCCCGGAGGCGGGGCAGGCAGGTCTGCCCCTCTCACCACTGCCCACGAGCGGCCCTGGACGGCAAGCCCACTCATCTTGTCACCCGCCACACGCGCCGGGCCGGAGGCGGGGCAGGCAGGTCTGCCCCTCTTATCTTGTCACTCTCTTCGCCACACGCGCATGGCCTGGAGGCGGGGCAGGCAGGTCTGCCCCTCTTATCTTGCCACTCTTCGCCACACGCGCGGCCTGGAGGCGGGGCAGGCAGGTCTGCCCCTCTTATCTTGTCACTCTTCGCCACACGCGCGGGCCTGGAGGCGGGGCAGGCAGGTCTGCCCCTCTTATCTTGTCACTCTTCGCCACACGCGCATGGGCCTGGAGGCGGGGCAGGCAGGTCTGCCCCTCTTATCTTGTCACTCTTCGCCACACGCGCGGGGCCTGGAGGCGGGGCAGGCAGGTCTGCCCCTCTTATCTTGTCACTCTTCGCCACACGCGCATGGCCTGGAGGCGGGGCAGGCAGGTCTGCCCCTCTTATCTTGTCACTCTTCGCCACACGCGCGTGGCCTGGAGGCGGGGCAGGCAGGTCTGCTCCTCTTATCTTGCCACTCTTCGCCACACGCGCGGAACCTGGAGGCGGGGCAGGCAGGTCTGCCCTCTTATCTTGCCACTCTTCGCCACACGCGCATGGCCTGGAGGCGGGGCAGGCAGGTCTGCCACTGTCACACTGCGGCGCCCCTTGGCGGCAGCCACTTGCCGTGCCCACGCCACAAGCGTGGGGCCTGGAGGCGGGGCAGGCAGATCTGCCCCTCTTACCTTGCCACTCTTCGACGTCGACACTCAGACAGGGACAGGCAAACCCTGGCCGCGATAGTGTTGTGGCTGCCGCGCCAACTTCCTCCCACCTGACCGACTTGATAACAACTTTGACAGCTGCTGCTGCTGCCGTCGCTTTACTGACTCACTCTCAAACCAGCCTGGGAGCTTATATACATGTATATAATAAATTATGTACATGTATTGTATATATATATAATTTTGTTGATCTTTTATTAATATATTCTTTGCACATAGTTTTCCGTGCCAACGCGTTGATGTGACCAAGGGCGCTCATATGTGTGTGTGTGTGTGTGTGTGTGTGTGTGTGTGTGTGTGTGTGTGTGTGTGTGTGTGTGTGTGTGTGTGTGTGTGTGTGTGTGGTGTGTGTGTGTGTGTCACTGTGTGTGTGTGTTGTGTTGTGTGTGTTGTGTGTGTGTGTGGTGTGTGTGTGTGTGTGTGTGTGTGTGTGTGTGTGTGTGTGTGGTGTGTGTGTGTGTGTGTGTGTGTGTGTGTGTGTGTGTGTCTGGGACATTATAATTTCACGTTCTATAAATACAAAAAATCCAGAAAACAAAAAACTACGTCAATCTTTTCTTTATCATCGGGACGAACTTTTTCATCTCATATTTTTTGGCTTTGAGATTAAAAGTGGCTTTTTGCGGCAATGATCTAGGAGCAAAACCTTCCCAATCTCATACCAGAATTCATGACTGGAAATGGCAGGACATAAAACGCATCTAATATACAACGTCCATAGCAATCACATTTTCCATTTTTTATTTTTTTATTTTCCTATATTCAATCATCATACATTTTGCTGATGTTTGTTTAATCACAGTTTTGACTTTCATTTAATTTTTTGGCGCCATATCTTGCCTCGGTTCTTTTATTCCCTTGAAACAATATCATCTATTCAACTTAACCCTTTCGTTATCTTTTCAATAAGAGATTCCTTTAATAACGCCCATTGTTTTCTCGCTCTCTTCATTTCCTCTACACCGGGTCTTTCTCTCGTCTTTCTTTCTTGCTCTCCTTTCTCTCTCTCTCTCTCTCTCTCTCTCTCTCTCTCTCTCTCTCTCTCTCTCTCTCTCTCTCTCTCTCTCTCTCTCTCTCTCTCTCTCTCTCGCAGCGCATCTATCAACTTACGTCATTAAGATTTTATCCAGACCAATAAGCAAAATAAAGCAAATAAAAAAGAACCGAAATTGGATCAGCGTTTTTATGTAAAATACAGAAAATAAAAATAAAAGAAATTGGATCAACCTTTTACGAATTCTTTAGATCAGTACGGAAGTGAGCCGTTTCAAGAGAGAGAGAGAGAGAGAGAGAGAGAGAGAGAGAGAGAGAGAGAGAGAGAGAGAGAGAGAGAGAGAGAGAGAGAGAGAGAGAGAGAGAGAACGGTGGAAAGGAGGACACTGCTTACACAACATTACTACTAAAGTTATATCAGACACATGGTGGTTCTGTTTGCCCGCGTGTGTTGGAAAGCTTGCCGCGTTTGCTTAGCCTTCAATGTATGTGTGTGTTTGGGAGCGCATGGAACGCATCTAATATATATACATTCTTTTTAACTATAAGAACTGTTGCTGCTGCTTAATAATGCTTTTTCTTTTATTCCACATCGATAACAATGTCCTCTTTGTTTCTTTGCTTCATTAGTTTCATTTGTTTCATCCCCTCTTTACTCTTTGTTTCTTTTCATTAAGAACATAAGAACATAAGAAAATAAGGAAGCTACAAGAGGCCGAGACCTACACGTGGTAGTTCCTTGTAGTTCCTGTTCTATTTGACATCATGTTAAAGTACGCAAAATATTTCTATAACAAATTTACATAGTGGCAATAGTAAATAAATATGTATATATATAAATAGTATATATAAATGATGGTGTTTATAAATAATAGTATATATAAATAATAGTATATATAAATAATAGTATATATAAATAATAGTATATATAATAATAGTATATATAAATAATAGTATATATAAATAATAGTATATATAAATAATAGTATATATAAATAATAGTATATATAAATAATAGTATATATAAATAATAGTATATATAAATAATAGTATATATATATAATAGTATATATAAATAATAGTATATATAAATAAGTAAATATGAATTTTCTTTTTATCTATCTATCATCATGTTAAAGAACACTAATATTTTTCTACGACTAATTTGCAAAGTGGAAATAGAAAAATTGTTTACGTGAGTGACTTAGTGTGTTTTGGACGGCTAATTAGACCAAGCAAATGACAGTAAACGGGTCGACTTTGCTGTTTCTTATGGTATTAAGCTCACTCACACACACACACACACACACACACACACACACACACACACACACACACACACACACACACACACACACACACACACACACACACACACACACACACACACACATACACACACACACACACACACACACACACACACAGAGAGGCTAGTGTAATTTGTCCATTAATTACAGAACGATTAGCTTAACGTCAGTCGTGGAAAAAAGTCTCAGGAGCCATGATTAGACGGGATAATTAAGCCCCATAATTACAGCTTCCTAATTTGTGAGTCGCGACGCGGTCTGGCATACACCCGATCCTGCCTCGTCGACTTTACGCAAACTTCTACAGGGTTTTGTTTTCCTTTTTACGTATTAATATCGTCATTGACATTAATAACTTTTCTTGTATACAGTAAACCCTCTCTAAATCGAATTAATATTACTCTGATATTATTAATACTGAAAATACTAATACTGAAAATACTAATACTGAAAATACTAATACTGAAAATACTAATACTGATCGCTGTATTGAAGTAATGATTAATCTAGCAATTCCTATCATATTTTTATGTCTTATAATAGGTTTTGTCTAATATGTGGTTTTTAAGGAATATCTGGAAGTATCATGTCATTGTGAATTGGCTGAAATAGGGACTTCTAATCATTGTAACTGAAAACTGACTCCAGATTCGTGTTCAGCATGCCCGATAACTAAGAACAAATTTTCAAGCAAATATATTTTTCAAAAAATATTGTAACTTTTGCAAGGGGTATAAATAGGAACTTCTAATCATTGTAACTGAAAACTGACTCCAGATTCGTGTTCAGCATGCCCGATAACTGCTAAGAACAAATTTTCAAGCAAATCTATTTTTCAAAAAATATTGCAAATTTTGCAAGGGGTGCCTTGATTTTTTTTTAAATCACGTTTTTTTCAATAACTAAAAAACTATGGCAGATTCGTGCAAGAATTTTAGAGAAGTAAATATGAAGATCAAGGGCTATCATTTGGCGTAAAGCACAAAAAATATTGATTGGTAAATAACCGAGAAAATAGCATATTCGTACATTTATACAACATATCAATTTTCTCGACAACCATGAGGTGTTTTGACAAGCCGATTACTGCATCAAGTAGAACACCTCAAGATGAACCTTTGTTATTGATAAGTTTTCTTCTACGACTCATAGTTTTGCGGCAAAGTAACAAAAACCAGATTTTCGTCAATTTTGGAATATTTTTGAGCTCAGATATATGAAAGGTTTTTTTTCACTAGATAAGTGGAAATGCCGGGGATACAATTGTAGATCCATCCATTTACAATAACTTTTGATGGGTAAGTGTAGCTGTGTGAGAAACAAGTTGTGAGCTGAACGCGTTATAGTAAATATATAAGTTTATAACTCAGAAACCGTTCAGGATAGGTCAGTGTAGACGCGAGACCAGTGTTGCCACCTCAGTGTAGGGGGAGGGACTAACTCTATATGATTTTCACGCATAGTAATATATCATACTTCTAGTTTAAATCAGTTTTACTTTGAAAATCGCAAGTTAGACTGAACCTAAGAACAAAAAATAGAAATTGCAAGCCAGCATATTTTATAATTATTATTTGTTAATTCATTTTGTCCCACAAGGTTCTGTACATGTATCAGTCTAGTTCTTACCTTTCGTAGACGATGAAAATGTCGATAAAACATGTGAAAATGCATAAAACCAACAAAAAAATTCAATGAATACGTAAATAGCTGTGAAAATGGATAAAACAGCAAGAAAAAAATCCATTGAATATGAAAATGACTTCAAAAATGGATAAAACAACAACAAAAATAACATTATATATGAAAATAGCAATTCCTGGATACTGGGTCTTTACCAATCGAGAAGGAAAATCAACACAGGGACAAAAGAAAATATCACTTTACCTTATTGGACGCGACGAAGCAAACAGTGGCTGGGCATTGATTTCCAGGCCAGGGAGTGACAAGCCTCGCAGGTCACTGACACGCTTGCCATGGTGGTCCCTTTTCTTGTGAACTGAGGAGCCGATTACTCAAGTCTGTTCGTAATTACAACACAAACGCACACACACACAGACATTCACTGCTGGGTACTGGTGATTCCAAACACTTTTCACTTTTGACTTCGGCTTCCGTGTCTGTTAAATGAAAGAAAAAAAACATAATTTGCCTCGGAAAATATAAATAGTTGACATTAGATGACAAAAAAACACAATTCGTCTCTAAAAAAAATAAGAAATGATAAACAATAGTAAGAAAATAATAGTAGCTAATAGTTAAAAAAAATAAGAAATAGTAATACAAGAAAATAATTACAGTATATATCATATTTACATGTTATTAAAGCTCATACACGGAAAAAACCTTCAGAAATCAGACTTATATTACGATAGGCCAAGAATAGTCACGTACATATCCTATTATTTTCCCATCAAAACCCAAAGACGAGTGGATTAACCATGCAAAATAGCCAACAATAACATCATTTTCCTACTATATAAACACTACCCAACGTTCCTGCACTCAACCTTAATCTTTTTACCTGCCCTTAACTGTACCTTACTTTACATACATCAATTAAGACACACCTGAACTTTACCTGACGCGACACATTGACAAAACGTATCATTATTATTATTACTTATTTTCATCACAACGCGTCGCTCCAGGAGGCATGAAGCTCCTAATTACGGTCATCAATAACAAGACTCACCTTCATTCTTAACCCACGCTCACCTGTGACCCCTCACCCATGATCCCCTCACGCCCCTCAGTCCCATCACCCACGCGCTGCCGTCCCATCCATCCCGACGAAAAGAGTCATTAAAGAGGTCATACAGAGTCACGCATCCCACACACATGACCTTGTAACCTTTAACCCCTTGAAGCCCTTTCATTGTAATCTGGTTATCATTACACGATTTTTATTGAATATAAGCAATAGTTTATAGATATGACCTGTATAGTATCCTTGTCGACTAACTAATTTGGTGTATTCAGGTATTTTTCGTAATTATATGACTAACAACAGACATTTTTTTTTAGTAAAGAAAAGATCTGGGCGTGTAAGGGTTAAAGACGTCAAATTAGGGTCTTCACTACCACTATTAAGTTTCCTTCACCTCTTTTCTAGTCCCTCCTGGAAGCTACAATAGACAAAACCACCACTATAACCACTACTACCACTACTACTACAACCCTAACCCCTGGCACATCTATAACACCACCTGCAGGCTATATCTCGTACCCATAACCTACCCTCAACACCACTATAACCACTACTACCACTACTACTACAACCCTAACTCCTGGCACATCTATAACACCCCCTGCAGGCTATTCCCTCGTACCCACAACCTGCCTTTAACACCACTATAACCCCTACTACCACTACTACTACAACCCTAACCCCTGGCACATCTACTATAACACCCCCTGCAGGCAATATTTCGTACCCACAACCTGTCCTCAACACCACTATAACCACTACTACCACTACTACTACAACCCTAACCCCTGGCACATCTATAACACCACCTGCAGGCTATATCTCGTACCACAACTTGCCCTCAACACCACTATAACCACTACTACCACTACTACTACAACCCTAACCCTGACACATCTCTATAACACCCCTGCAGGCTATTCACTCGTACCACAACTGCCCTCAACACCACTATAACCACTACTACCACTACTACTACAACCCTAACCCCTGGCACATCTTCTATAACACTCCCTGCAGGCTATTCACTCGTACCACAACCTGCCCTCAACACCACTATAACCACTACTACCACTACTACTACAACCCTAACCTCTGACACATCTTCTATAACACTCCCTGCAGGCTATTCACTCGTACCACAACTTGCCCTCAACACCACTATAACCACTACTACCACTACTACTACAACCCTAACCCCTGGCACATCTATAACACCACCTGCAGGCTATTCTCTCGTACACACAATCTGCCTTTAACACCACTATAACCACTACTACCACTACTACTACAACCCTAACCCTGACACATCTCATAACACCCCTGCAGGCTATTCACTCGTACCACAACTTGCCCTCAACACCACTATAACCACTACTACCACTACTACTACAACCCTAACCCCTGGCACATCTATAACACCACCTGCAGGCTATTCTCTCGTACACACAACCTGCCTTTAACACCACTATAACCACTACTACCACTACTACTACAACCCTAACCCCTGCACATCTATAACACCCCTGCAGGCTATATCTTCGTACACACACTGCCCTAACACCACTATAACCACTACTACCACTACTACTACAACCCTAACACATCTTCTATAAAATTCCCTGCAGGCTATTCTCTCGTACACACAACCTGCCTTTAACACCACTATAACCACTACTACCACTACTACTACAACCCTAACACATCTTCTATAACATTCCCAGCAGGCTATTATCTCGTACCCCAGTCTGCCCTTCACACCACTATAACCACTACTACCACTACTACTACAACCCTAACCCCTGGCACATCTATAACACCCCCTGCAGGCTATATCTCGTACCACAACTTGCCCTCAACACCACTATAACCCCTACTACCACTACTACTACAACCCTAACCCCTGACACATCTTCTATAACACCCCCTGCAGGCTATATTCGTACCACAAAGTTCCCTTCTCCCCCTCTCCTAAGGTGTATCTAAGGCGCCTTTAGGAATTCTCAACACACAAACATTTCCAGTAAGATTGATACGCACCATTACCACCCGTGTTCACCCCAAGGCGCCTCTTTTGTTTCTTTTCATTTTTTTTTCTCATGACTCGACCCGTTTTTTTCGCTCACAAGAACCTCTATTGTAGCCACATCCCGTTCCGTTCTCTACACGTTCACGACCACACCCTTACGCCACACCCTTTATCCCACGTCAGCCACATCTCTAAATGAAGTTCAAAGTACCACACTATATCAATTACTCCGATTTAACCTCATCGACCAAATAAAAAAAATTATAAAAAAAATC
>JACEEZ010004170.1:318991-328991 GCA_016584305.1 Chionoecetes opilio | reverse complement strand
AGAACAAGAGGAGATTGAAACGGAGACATGAAAGGAATTGCAAGGGAAAAATTTGAGAGAAAATAAAAAAAAAAATTAAAACCACTACTACCACTACCACCACCACACCACCACCACCACCACCACCACCACACTACCGACCACCACCACCACCATCAGCGCCACCACCACCACCACCACCACCATCGCCACCACCACCACCACCACCACCACCACTACCGCCACCACCACCACCACCATCAGCGCCAACCACCACCACCACCACCACCACCACCATCGCACACCACCACCACCACCACCACCACCACCACCACCACCACCACCACCACGCCACCACCACACCCCACCACCACCCCACACCATCCGCCACACCACCCACCACCACCACCCACCACCCCACTACCGCCACCACCACCCACCAACCACCACCCACCCCCCCACCACCACACCCCATCAGCGCCACCACCACCACCACCACCACCACCACCATCGCCACCACCACCACCACCACCACCACCACTACCGCCACCACCACCACCACCATCAGCGCCACCACCACCACCACCACCACCACCACCATCGCCACCACCACCACCACCACCACCACCACTACCGCACACCACCACCACCACCACCACCACCACCACTACCGCCACCACCACCACCACCATTAGCGCCACCACCACCACCACCACCACCACCACCACACATGCCACCACCACCACCACCACCACTACCGCCACCACCACCACCACCACCAGCGCCACCACCACCACCACCATCGCCACCACCACCACCACCGTCGCCACCACCGTGTGACATTTACGTGGCCACCTTTGTTCCTTTAAAGCGGAGAGAACGCATTGAGTCCAGTGAAACCTTCCTAAATGAGAGAGAGAGAGAGAGAGAGAGAGAGAGAGAGAGAGAGAGAGAGAGAGAGAGAGAGAGAGAGAGAGAGAGAGAGAGAGAGAGAGAGAGAGAGAGAGAGAGAGAGAGAGAGAGAGAGAGAGAGAGTAGGGGGAGAGTGGGAAGCAACACTGCAGAGAAAGAGATTATGTTGCAATCTCTCTCTCTCGCTCTCGCTCTCGCTCTCGCTCTCTCTCTAATGTTCTTTATAATATGCTAAAGTATTTCGTAATTTAACCTAATTTGTGTTCCCAGGACAACCCAAAACCACAATCAATGAGTCAAGTTTAAAGAAGAGATCGTGTGTGTGTGTGTGTGTGTGTGTGTGTGTGTGTGTGTGTGTGTGTGTGTGTGTGTGTGTGTGTGTGTGTGTGTGTGTGTGTGTGTGTGTGTGTGTGTGTGTGTGTGTGTGTGTGTGTGTGTGTGTGTGTGTGTGTGTGTGTGTGTGTGTGTGTGTGTGTGTGTGTGTGTGTGTATGTGGAAAGGGAAAGAATATAATAACAACAACAATAACAGTAACAACAATAGCACTACAATAACAATAATAACAACAATAACAATAATAATAATGATAGCAATGATAACGATAACCATAATGATAAAGGATAATACAAGGAGCATAATAACCACGCAGATACGACCAACCCTCGCACGATGAAGGCACTGATGGGATTAAAGTTGAGGGGAAGAAAACCGCCAAAAACCGCCAAAAACCGCCAATAAAGCTGCCAAAAAACGCCAAAAATCGCCAAGGGGGGGGGGAATTTAGCCAGAATAGGAAGAAAACCGCCAAGGAGGAGAAAATTTACCCGGAATAAAATGGGATAAAACAAAAGATAGAGGCTGAAGCAAA
Source organism: Chionoecetes opilio (assembly GCA_016584305.1). NCBI lineage: Eukaryota > Metazoa > Arthropoda > Malacostraca > Decapoda > Majidae > Chionoecetes > Chionoecetes opilio. The sequence continues at coordinate 327,232 of JACEEZ010004170.1, read as the reverse complement.
TGAGAAACTAAGAAGGCCGGAAGAAAGGCTTTAGGGTGTGTGTGAGGCGTCTAACCACTCAGCGACACACACACACACGCACACATACACACACACGTGCACACACACACACACACACACACACACACACTCACACAAAGGCCCAAAAGGGAGCCATTTCCTTATTACACACACACAAAGAGGCGGATCACACGAAGTATAAAGACAAAGGAACCACAAAAAAGATCTCATTACCACTCTAATATAAGTTAAAAGTTAAATAAGTTTGACAAGTTGTTAAATGGAAGTTGGGAGGGGAATTGTGTGAGGGGAGCGGGTCTTTCCTTCTCCCATTATGTTCAAGGAGATAGTTTTTCACGCCTCCCTGCTGATATTAAGACGGTGACGCCCTTTCTAATGGTGTAGGAGGAACCTGAAGGGGATATGAGCGACCGTGTGTCCAGGGGTAAGGGGGTGTAGCTTTCTCCCGCGGGTTTACGTGCTGGAGGGATGATAGAAAAGGACCTGGAGGGGATATGGGCGAGCGTGTGTCCAGGGGTAAGGGGGTGTGTCTTCCTCCAGCGGGTTTACATGCGGGAGGGTGATAGGAGGGAGGGGATGTGGGCGAGCGAGTGTCCAGGGGTAAGGGGGTGTAGCCTTCTTCCCGCAGGTTTACGTGCTGGAGGGAGGATGGAGGCAGGGTAGGGGTAAATGAGTTAGGTTTAGAGAAGAATGAGACGGTTTTCATATAAATTGGCTGATTAGACGAGGCTCGGGCATTGTGAGATGACGGTGTGTTAACATGATTATAGAAGGACAGAAAGACAGTGTGTGTGTGTGTGTGTGTGTGTGTGTGTGTGTGTGTGTGTGTGTGTGTGTGTGTGTGTGTGTGTGTGTGTGTGTGTGTGTGTGTGTGTGTGTGTGTGTGTGTGTGTGTGTGTGTGTGTGTGTGTGTGTGTGTGTGTGTGTGTGTGTGTGTGTGTGTGTGTGTGTGTGTGTGTGTGTGTGTGTGTGTGGTGTGTGTGTGTGTGTGTGTGTGTGTGTGTGTGTGTGTGTGTGTGTGTGTGTGTGTGTGTGTGTGTGTGTGTGTGTGTGTGTGTGTGTAAAAAAGACAAAAAGGATGAAAATTGTCGAGAAAAGAGATAGAATAAGACGGATGAGATTAAATGTTCAGTGTTTGTAGTTCTCTCTCTCTCTCTCTCTCTCTCTCTCTCTCTCTCTCTCTCTCCTCCTCTCTCTCTCTCTCTCTCTTCTCTCTCTCTCTCTCTCTCTCTCTCTCTCTCTCTCTCTAGGACAGAACATCAAGCCCTCCATCCAGAAAGGTCGCGAAGGAAAGGATTTGAGGCTGTTGTGTGTGTGGGTTTTCGCGGTCTGGAACCCAATGCTGATATTGACTCAGAAAATACAAGGCGATGAAGGATGGTGGTGGTGGTGGTGGTGGTGGTGGTGGTGGTGGTGAATGGTGGTGGTGGTGAATGGTGGTGGTGGTGATGGTGGTGGTAGTGGTAGTGGTAGTGGTGGTGGTGGTGGTGGTGGTGGTGGTGGTGGTAGTTTATAGTTTATAGTTTATAGAGTTTATTGCCAAATAACAAATATATACACATAAATAAATATATACACATTTTATAGGCATTAGTCTGCTGAGCATGAGCTCCTTAGCAGACATAAAATCAGTTAACATAATCTAAATGCGAATACGATGACGGCAATAATTTACAAATAAAGATTAACATACAAAAATATAAACTCAGTGAAAACATGTTTTTTTTATATAAAAAAAGTACCTAAATTTCAGGAGCACAAATTTACTGTATTTTCATTTTCAATCTATAAGAACTTGACTTTGTAAATTATATAAATACTGTTTAAGTTTAAATTTAAATATATTGAGATTATTTGCTGTTTTGATGTCATCTGGTAATGCGTTCCAACATTTCGGGCCAAAACAATATATAGAAAATTTGTACAGTGTTGTTCTTGGTTGTGGACATAACAAGTTAACATTGTTACCTCTGGTACCTAGGCTGTGATGAATCATTCTAAATATTTTTCTGTTGTTACTATTATCATTTAAATCATTATAAACAGTTAGAAGACAAAAATATTTAAGTAGTAATTCAAATTTTAGTAATTTTAACTCATTGAATAAAAAGTGTGTAGAGTCATGTTTTCCTCTATATGTTATGGTTCTGATCAATTTCTTCTGAGTGACAATAATTTCCTTTACGTTTGACGGCCACATACAACCCCAGATGGACACACAATATATAATAAGAGGATAACACAGGGAATAATATATACTTTTTAAAGCATCAGTTGTTAAATTGTAACGAATTTTGTATAATATTCCACAAGTTTTTGACAATTTTAAGCAGACTGATTGAATATGATTTTTCCAATTCAAGTTTTCATCTATGATAACCCCCAAAAATTTTGTACATGCAACCCTCTTAAGTTCACACCCATCCATATATACTGGACCCATGTTGTATACTACAGATCGATTTTGAAATAGCATATAATTAGTTTTTGTAATATTTACCTTTAATTTGTTAGCTGAAACCCATTTACTAATTTTTTCTAGTTCAGTATTTAACACCGCATTCAAGTGATCTAAGTTGTTATCCTGTAAGAGCAGATTGGTGTCATCTGCATAAAGAACATAATTAAATTTATTACTGGCATTGGAAATATCATTTATAAATACCAAGAACAGCAATGGGCCCAGTATTGATCCCTGAGGTACTCCCCTGTCAACAGTTTTCAGCACTGATGTTTTCTTATTACAATATACAGCTTGTTTCCTATTTGTCAAATAACTTGAAAATAACTTTAATGGTGTTCCTCTTATTCCTATATTATTTAGCTTATCTATTAATATTTTATGGTCCAGTGAATCAAATGCCTTAGATAAGTCCATGAATATGCCTGCAACATAGTGTTTTCTTTCCAAATTACTATAAATTTCACTTGTGAATTTCATTATGGCTTTCTCTGTTGACTTGTTATTGCGAAATCCATACTGATTATCAGATAATAATTTAAAATCTTCCAAGAACCCTTTGAATCTATGAACAATAGCTTTTTCAAAAACTTTACTAATCGAGGGTAAAATAGATATGGGTCTATAATTATTTTCATCATCATCATCACCAGATTTAAATATTGGTATCACTTTAGCAATTTTAAGTTTGTCCGGAAAGCATCCTTGCTGAAAACATAGATTGATTATGTGGGTGAGAGGGACATCAATGTAATGTGCAGTAAGTTGGAGCAGTTTTGGTGGAATTTCATCACATCCTGGTGCTGTGTTTGCTTTTATAGATTTCAAATATTGATTAACCTCTTCCCTAGTAACAGGATAAAGGTAAAAAGAAATTTGTGGTGGTGGTGGTAGTGGTGGTGGTGGTAGTGATGGTGGTGGTGGTGGTAATGGTGGTGGTAGTGGTGGTAGTAGTGGTGGTGGTGGTGGTGGTGGTGGTGGTGGTGGTGATGGTGGTGGTAGTGGTAGTGGTAGTGGTGGTGGTGGTAGTGGTGGTGGTGGTGGTAGTGGTAGTGGTGGTGGTGGTAGTGGTGGTGGTGGTGGTGGTGGTTGCGGTGATGGTGGTGGTGGTGGTGAACTATTCCTACTGCTACCACCACTACTAATAATATACTAATACTACAACTACTACTCCTACTATTAAAACTACCAGAACTCATCCACCCCCATACTGTGGTAGAGACATAATTTCTACTACTATTACTACTATTACTACTCTATTTACCACAATACCATGCTTAAAATTGCCCCTAAAAAATCCCAAATTGATAAAAAAATATTCTTTCTAGTGAAGGTGGTAATAATTTTAGGTTGCCAGTGTGAAGGAGGAACCTTTAACAGAGCCTAATGAGAAGAAATGCCTTTATTTAGATCCTAACCACACGTGCCTCGCTTCATTCTCTGGTGGTTCTGCAAAAATATGGAAGAAAAAAAAAACCACACGTACTTTCTTTCAATTCATTCTTATGTGGTTCTTCAAAAAAAAAAAAAAAAAAAAAAAAAAACTTTCTTCCTTCGAATTCTCATCTAACTTTAACCTCTAACTCTATCTATCTTTAACCTCTAACTCTGCCTAACTTTAACCTCTTACTCTATCTAACTTTAACCTCTAACTCTATCTAACTTTAACCTCTAACTCTGCCTAACTTTAACCTCTAACTCTGCCTAACTTTAACCTCTATCTCTATCTAACTTTAACCTCTAACTCTATCTAACTTTAACCTCTAACTCTATCTAACTTTAACCTCTAACTCTATCTAACTTTAACCTCTAACTCTGCCTAACTTTAACCTCTAACTCTATCTAACTTTAACCTCTAACTCTATCTAACTTTAACCTCTATCTCTATCTAACTTTAACCTCTATCTCTATCTAACTTTAACCTCTAACTCTATCTAACTTTAACCTCTAACTCTGCCTAACTTTAATCTCTAACTCTATCTAACTTTAACCTCTAACTCTATCTAACTTTAACCTCTAACTCTATCTAACTTTAACCTCTAACTCTGTCTAACTTTAACCTCTAACTCTTTCTAACTTTAACCTCTAACTCTTTCTAACTTTAACCTCTAACTCTGCCTAACTTTAACCTCTAACTCTATCTAACTTTAACCTCTAACTCTGCCTAACTTTAATCTCTAACTCTATCTAACTTTAACCTCTAACTCTATCTAACTTTAACCTCTAACTCTATCTAACTTTAACCTCTAACTCTATCTAACTTTAACCTCTAACTCTGCCTAACTTTAACCTCTAACTCTGTCTAACTTTAACCTCTAACTCTGCCTAACTTTAACCTCTAACTCTATCTAACTTTAACCTCTATCTCTATCTAACTTTAACCTCTAACTCTATCTAACTTTAACCTCTAACTCTATCTAACTTTAACCTCTAACTCTGCCTAACTTTAACCTCTAACTCTGCCTAACTTTAACCTCTAACTCTATCTAACTGTGGTTAAAAAAAAATGCAAGGAAAAAAACCACACTTTCTTCCTTTCAATTCATTCTCAGTTAGTTCTACAAAATAAAAAGCAAGAAAAAACATCTACTCTTGTCTCTTGTGGCGGCTGAAATATTTAGTGCAGGAAGCTGGAGTGTATGCATTCAGGTGGAGAGACTTGTCCTTACACCGCAGGACGAGGCTTTGAGGAGGTTGCGTGCATGAATATTCCCCTAAGTGGACACTGTCGGGGCCAAACACACCTGCCGCTGCTGAATACCCAAGAGGCAGCAGCAGAGCAGAGCCACACACCTGCCACACACCTGGTCTACATCACCTACACTACATCACCCAATTTGAAAGACAATTATAAGATATATTCAGCACCTTTATATCATAGCATACATCACCTTTACACACGTGTCCATAGCATACAGCACCTTTACACACGTTGTCCATAGCATACAGCACCTTTACACACGTTTCCATACCATACACACCTTAACACTATCATGCAGACAGCACCTCAAACACACCTAGTCGCACGCTTGAATCACGTCCAGCAACAGTCACAGGGCAAGCATACATACCTTGACACACGGCCCCCTTTCATACTTTATGAACATATTAATACAGCAGACACTCCAAACCATTTCTGGTAGATGATACTTTAGTTTTCACAGGCGGGGAAGCAAGCGGAATACTTATCTATATTTGTTGATATTATCATATATGTCTTGTTTTTGATATATAGTTTTCTTAGCCATTTTCTTAGTTTTTCTATTTTTCTTGTTATTTTCTCTTATTGATGATTAATCTCACTTTTTTTTATCATATCACTGTACAGTATATCAACCTCTCAGCCTGCTAGTGTCAGAACTCGTCTTGTGATACATTTATCACAAGGGTATTTGGATTGGATTTCTCTAATCTAAAAAACAATAATTCGTGTCCATGTATGTGGTTTAGTTCTCTTTTTTCCGCCAATATTTCACGTTTAATCTCTACACATCAAGACCTTACACACCTTTACATATCAAAACATTCAACTGACACCCTTTTTCAACCTAGAACTCTACCAATCTAAAAAATAATACTAATTCGTGTCCATTTATATGCTTAAATTCTCTCTTTTCCGCCAATATTTCACATTTAATCGAACACACAAGCATAGAACATCAAGACCTGTAGACGCAGTAGGGAAACAAGAATATTAGTGGTCGAGCAAACAGAGTGAGGAGAAGGAAACTTGCTCTCGAGTGTGTCATTGTCTAAACTTTGTCTCGCTTCATTTCCGGTTAATTGAGTTCATTACAATATTATCGCCGCCCCAAAACCCAATTATAAAACCTCGCCCGGAAGGAGGGAGGGAGGGAGGGAAGGGAAGGATGGAGAGAGGGAAGGAGGGAAGGAGGGAAGGATGGAAAGAGGGAAGGAGGGAAGGATGGAGATGAGGAAAGGGAGGAGAGGCAGAAAGGAGAAAAAATTTGAGCCTAAACCTATTCTTAATTATTTGAACCTACCCTAAAAAACTAAATATTTAAGAGACGCATGAAAAAATACAGAAAAATTAAGGTAAAGAAGAGAGAGAGAGAGAGAGAGAGAGAGAGAGAGAGAGAGAGAGAGAGAGAGAGAGAGAGAGAGAGAGAGAGAGAGAGAGAGAGGAGAGAGAGAGAGAGAGAGAGAGAGAGAGAGAGAGAGAGAGAGAGAGAGAGAGAGAGAGAGAGAGAGAGAGAGAGAGAAGAGAGAGAGAGAGAGAGAGAGAGAGAGAGGAGAGAGAGAGAGAGAGAGGAGAGGAGAGAGAGAGAGAGAGAGAGAAGAGAGAGAGAGGAGAGAGAGAGAGAGAGAGAGAGAGAGAGAGAGAAGTCGAAAAATAAGAACAATATAAAACAAAAAAATAAAAAATACATAAATAAAAACAAGTGCCGTCTGTCTCCCAACCCGTTTGTCGGATTAAAAAACCTTCCTGTACAAATCTATGAGCAAATTGCATGCTACATGGCTTATATTTATTTGTATATTTTATTTGTGGCGATTTTCATGTATCTGTGACCAAGATTTTTTTTCCGCCCAGAATGCCACGAATAATTGACTGAGATTGTGGCCTAATACGTTAATACAAATACGCCGTGTTTACCTCCTTAATAGGGGTAATAGGGGTAACAAGTAACAAGCATCAGCGTGGACCAGGATAGGCCAGACCAGACGCATACTTTATACCAGTGACTAAATGATGACTCAAGCAAAAGTTCGTCACAGGAATAATTCTTCAACATTTCAATTTGCAAATAAAAAGATGATTTATTTCCAGCAATGTATTTTATTCTGATCAACTTATAATTCTATAAATTTTCACGTATATTGAGGGGGGGTTTTTTTCGCCGAATTTTTAGGCCGCGTGAAAATTGTCCGGAATTGTTGACATACACGTTTTTGTCATTTTACTACGCCACTCTTGGTCCTGGAGGCGAGGTGTATGGAAGCAAAGTTGTTGTGCTTGACCATTGCTACACTATGCCGTAATCCTTGTTCTATTACCTGCTACACTTTTTGAGACAAGTGATGTTTTATGAAAAAACACAAAAAAATCATTTTCTTAATTGCTTACATTCTAAAACAATTTCACGGTATCTTAAAAGAAAGGTATTTGCCTTCTCTATCTATATTATAAATATTATTTACCTGCGCCTCATAGTTTTCAAATTATCTAAAAAAAACATGATTTTTGGTCAAAATCTCAAAAAATCCAAGGCCCCTGCGAATTTTGGTGAAAATTTTCACATTTCAGATTCTCATGAAAATTGGTCCCTAGCGGCTTTGCGTCACGCTGAACACGAATCTTGCGTCCGTTTTGTAATTACTACAAATTTATATTATATATAATTACTATTTCATCCTATGTACCCTTATACAAGCCTTGGGAATAGCCATTTTTGTAGATGAAATATATGAATGTAAAATACCGAGTCATTTTGGGTCGAGACAGACAGACAGAAGAATTAAAATATAATGAAAAGGTTTAAATTACAAAAACTAACTCAAATTATGTCTTAAAGATGATGAAACATTAAAAAGGAACAAAAATATATATAAATAAAATTAAACTATGTCTCCAAGGGTCAAGGGAAAGAGGGAAGGGGAGCAGAGGGCGAAAGAAAACAAGGGGAGAGAGAGAGAGAAGAGAGAGAGAGAGAGAGAGAGAGAGAGAGAGGAGAGGAGAGAGAGAGAGAGAGAGAGAGAGGGGGAGAGAGAGGGGAGAGAAAAGAGAGAGAGAAGAG
>JACEEZ010004170.1:313991-316491 GCA_016584305.1 Chionoecetes opilio | reverse complement strand
CGCCACGGGGGGCGGAACCTATACCACACACACACACACACAGACAGACAGACAGACAGACAGACAGACAGACAGACAGACAGACAGACACACTTTCGCTTATATTATTATAGATGTTATGAGGCAAAGTAATAGTAGTAGTAGTAGTAGTAGTAGTAGTAGTAGTAGTAGTAGTAGTAGTAGTAGTAGTAGTAGTAGTAGTAGTAGTAGTAGTGGTGGTGGTTGTAGTGGTAGTAGTTCAGTTCAGTTCAGTACATTTTATTTCGTAAGAAACTTACATAGTACGTAGAGTAGACGCACATGATATACAATAAGAAAAAATAAAAGTTATTGTTATATACAAACAGCTTACTTTGCACATACTTATATGATAAATCTTTCAGGTATGTATTTTTATGTCTTTCACCTTAAGATATCAAATTAAAAATCTCATACATGTACAAATAAAACAAAATGTATGAATAGGCTAACCATTAAAATCAATTGATATAAATTAAAACTATCTATAAAGTATATATATATACAAAACTAAAATATGTAATACATTTGTAAACAACATAGGAAATATAAAAAAGTTAACCCCTAATCTATGAAGGGATTAATATCCATAAAATAAACAGGGGCCTCGCCTCTCCTCATGTCGCTGTACCCAGACTATCCTGGCCTTAATAACATCCAGAGTCTCTTCAAATATATTGATATTGTAATACTGATCAAATAAATGTCTAACATAAGTCAAAAAAAAGACCTTTTGTATAAAATATATATTATATTTAATGATAGGATTTTGACCTAGTCAGTCTTTTAAAGAATCTAGTTTGTATAAGGGCTGTGAGTGCCTTAATAATAATTGATTGCATTTTTCAGCAGTGATGTGGCTGCGGCATATGTAGGTACTCCCGACATGAGTTTTAAACATTATTTTGCTACTTTAAACGCTTTAAAAAACAAGATCTAAAAACTAAGGTATCATTCCATAGGGCCAACCCATATTCTGGACAGCAGTAAGAGTTAAATAAAACAAAAGAACTTTTAAAATCTAAAACTTAAAATCTCTATATACACTATTAAAAGATTAGTAAAATGAGTTTTAACCGAAAATCGATGTCATCACTATCTCTAAAATTGAAGGAAATATTGTGTCTAAGTATTTGTAGCAGCTCACACTTTTAGTTCATCGCCATTATTTTTATATTACCCAATACAATTTTTTCTTAAATTAAATCTCATACATCTGGTTTTTTCTTGTTTATCAAAAATTTGTGATTTAAAATTTTCATTACTAAACAATTGTATAATACCTCCATGTCGTCTCTTGACGCAGCCGGGGAGAACCAGATCACAGCGTAACCTACAACATTAAGTCTGTGGACACCAAGCCTACATCCTATGTCCAAGCGGGAAAAACTTTTTCAATAATGCATTTATATAAAAATTAAAAAAAAATGGGGATAAAAACACCTCCCTGCCTTACTCCCTGTTCAATAAAATAAAATTCACTCTTGGACTGATGCCATCTGACTTGTGCTTGTTGGTTTCAAAGTAGTGATTAATGTGAGGGTCAGATCAACAGGTAGACCTGAGGGATAACAGTTTCTTACCAAGCAGGAAATGATATATTCTATCGAAGGTTTTACTTAAATCAACAAAAGTGGCAATGGGAGATGACTTGAGCTACTGTAGCTTCTCATAACCTCTTTTTACAAAAAAAAGAAGCATCAGTAGTGGATGATGCCTTCCTAAAACCTAACTGCCTAAAATTCAAAGGGAGTTTTTCAGTTAAGAAATTTAAAACATGTAATTCAAAGATTTTCAGCAGACATGAGGATTGCATCACAGGTCTATAGTTGAGGGAAGCATTTGTATTTTTCTTATTTTAGGTAAAGGAGTAGTAGTAGTAGTAGTAGTAGTATAGTAGTAGTAGTAGTAGTAGTAGTAGTAGTAGTAGTAGTAGTAGTAGTAGTGGTGGAAGTTGTAGTAGTGTAATAGTGGTGGTGGTGGTAATAGTAGTAGTAGTAGTAGTAGTAGTAGTAGTGGAGGTAGTAGTAGTAGTAGTAGTAGTAGTAGTAGTAGTAGTAGTAGTGGAGGTAGTAGTAGTAGTAGTAGTAGTGGAGATAGTAGTAGTAGTAGTAGTAGTAGTAGTAGTAGTAGTAGTAGTAGTAGTAGTAGTAGTAGTAGTAGTAGTAGTAGTAGCAGAAGTAGTAGCAGTAGTGGTGGTGGTGGTGGTTGTAATAGTAGTAGTAGTGGTGGTGGTTGTAGTAATATAAGTAGTAGTGGTGGTGGTAGCATTAATAGATTACCCATGTATAGTGTTCGCCTTCCATATTCCTGATTGAATATATTCCAATATGGCAAATCAGAATATTCATATGTGTGAATCAATTATTATCGCCGCTAAAAATCAAGGTATTTGCATTCACCATGGAATACTTGAACAAAACATTCGTATTTGATCGATAATGTCATGAATAGAAATCACGATTGTCAGAAACTAATACAT
>JACEEZ010004170.1:308991-311491 GCA_016584305.1 Chionoecetes opilio | reverse complement strand
GGACGAAGGAACACACACACACACACACACACACACACACACACACACACACACACACACACACACACACACACACACACACACACACACACAACACACACACACACACAACACACACACACACAGTGACACACACGCACACACGCACACACACAGGATACAGGCTACTGAGAGGGAGAAGAAAAATGTCTACTTCCAACTCACCAAATTCCAGTAACAGACAAGGGCGCTCTCCCTCCTCTTGAAAGGGAACTAAACCATTTAACTAAAGACCTTAGGGCCGACTCGGGAGGCAGGGCAGAGGTGGGAGGTTGAGGTAGAGGCAGCAGGAGGAGGTAGAGGGGAAGGAGGAGGAGGTAGAGGGCAGGAGGATGAGGTAAAAGGGAAGGAGGAGGTATAAAGTATGTTTTTATCCAGTTTTTGGCTCAATGGTATTACACAGGATATTACAAGGTAGAAATATCATCACTCCACTGTCTGGCTTGTCCGGTAGTGCCAATGCAAGGGAGAGAGAGAGAGAGAGAGAGGGAGAAGAGGAAGAAAAAAGGAAGAGAGAGGGAGAGAGAAGACGAAGGAAGAAAGGAAGAGAGAGAGGGAGAGAAGACGAAGAAAAAAGGAAGAGAGAGAGGGAGAAAAGACGAAGTAAGATAGGAAGAGACAGAGGGAAAGAAGACGAAAGAAAGGAAGAAGGAGAGAGAGAGAATACAAGTGACAACGTAAAGGAATGGTGGAGTGAGAGAAGGACAAAATATGGAAGGAAGAAAGAGGGAAATGAAGGAAAAGCGGAAGGAAGGTAAAGACTTCGATCATCTCCTTTTCTTCGCGAGGGGAAATTGAGCAGCCCGGACAACACTCCCTTAAGAGACCACACTCCCCTGTGTCGCCACGCTAGAGGGGAAAGAGGGGAGGGGAAGGAGAGAGGGGAAAGATTGAGGGGAAACAGATAGGGGAGGAAGAGAAGGGAATGATAGAGGGGAAGGAGAGAGGGGAAAGGAAGAGGGGTAAGAGGTAGGTGAAGGAGAGGGGAAAGAGAGAGGGGAAAGAGAGAGGGGAAAGAGGTAGGGGAAGGAGAGATGGGAAAGAGGGAGGGGAAGGAGAGAGAGGAAAAGGATAGTATAGTGGGGTCTCTTTTGCTGGTAATGAAGGTATGAGGGGAAGGGAAGGGAAGGGAAGGGAAGGGAAGGGAGGGGAAAGGAAGAGAAGGGAGGGGAAGGGAAGGGAAGGGAGGGGAAGGGAAGGGAAGGGAGGGGAAGGGAAGGGAAGGGAGGGGAAGGGAAGGGAAGGGAAGGAAAGGGAAGGGAGGGGAAGGGAAGGGAAGGGAGGGGAAGGGAGGGGAAGGGAAGGGAAGGGGGGAAGGGAAGGGAAGGGAGGGAAGGGAAGGGAAGGGAGGGGAAGGGAAGGAGAGAGGGGAAGGCATGGGAAGGGAAGGGAAGGGAAGGGACTGGAAGGGAAGGGAAGGGAGGGGAAGGGAAGGGAGGGGAAGGGAAAGGAAGAGAGAAGAAGGGAGGGGAAGGCATGGGAAGGGAAGGGAAGGGAGGGGAAGGGAAGGGAAGGGAGGGAAGGGAGGGGAAGGGAGGGGAGAATAAGGGTCACTATGGTGTAATACTATCCCTCACCCCCTCCATCCCCTCTTGCAACCCAATCCTCCGGCGGCCCTTGGGAAGAATTACATTTGAATTTCCTTTGAATTGAATATTTTGTAAGTTGAAATTGCGAACCCTAAAAGAAATAACAAGGGACGTCCCACGGGAGTCCATGTAGAGAGGTAACTTTCCTCACTTTGTCCTTAATACTACGACTAAGCCTCCGGTCCGTCCTCTAAGGAAAGAAAAATACAGGAGGAAAGACATGCATGTTTTATATCCTTCCTTGTTGTTGTTGTTGTTGTTACTTTCTAAAATAACACTGAAGGGAGAGATGAAAAAAATACGTAACAGTTTAGTTTAAGGAACGTAGGTTGTAGTTTAGGATAGATAAATAGTAAATTGGAAGTATTAAAGAGTGTGTTAATCTATAATAATATAAGCGAAAGTGTGTCTGTCTGTCTGTCTGTCTGTCTGTCTGTCTGTCTGTCTGTCTGTCTGTCTGTCTGTGTGTGTGTGTGGTATAGGTTCCGCCCCCCGTGGCGCAAACACCTCATATGGTACATTTTTGGAATCAGGTTGACCAGGGGAAGGTTATAAACCCACTTATGAGATGATCCGATGACATTTTTTTTTTTTTTTTTTTGCAGCCTATTAGCGAGAATTGTGAAAACAAAAGTAGGTTGCGAGAATTGAGGAAGCCTTGATGTAGAGTGATGGGTAATGGGTGAGTGAATGGGTGGGGTGATGGGTAATGGGTTGTGGGGTGTATGGGTGAGTGAATGGGTGGGGGATGATGGGTTGGGGGTGATGGGTGATAGGTGAGGAATAGGTGGGGGGTGATGGGTAATGGTGAGTGAATGGGTGTGTGGTGATGGGTAATGGGTGAGTGAATGGGTGGGGGTGATGGGTAATGG
>JACEEZ010004170.1:288991-303991 GCA_016584305.1 Chionoecetes opilio | reverse complement strand
CTCTTTTCTTTTACCTTTATTCGACGTATTGGGGAGAAAAAAGGAAGAAGAAGTGAGTGAGGGAAAGGGAGGACGACATACGTACATATAGAATAAAATAAAATCACTTAGAACACGAAGGCTAAATGATGAAAGCGGCGAGGCATAAGGTGATGAAATGGTAGGTGTCCCCCCTTCCTTCCCCTCCTCTTCCCCCCCTCCCTCCTGCCCCTTCCCCCCCAACACGGGTGTTTGCCAGGTAACGACACGTGGGGGAAATCTATAACGAGGGGGAGAGAGTTAAGCTCCGGGCTGTATTTGCTGATGATGTTGTCGTTGTTTGCTGTTAGAAGAGTGTTTTATCTTATATATATTATATTTCCGTCTGCAGGGTGCAGCAGGGGTCGGGCAGCACTGTCTGCAGGGTGCAGCAGGGGTCGGGCAGGGCCGTCTGCAGGGTGGAGCAGGAGTCGGGCAGCTCCGTCTTCAGGGTGGAGCAGGGGTCGGACAGCTCCGTCTGCAGGGTGGAGCATTGGTCGGACAGCTCCGTGTGCAGGGTGGAGCAGGGGTCGGACAGCTCCGTCTGCAGGGTGGAGCATTGGTCGGACAGCTCCGTGTGCAGGGTGGAGCAGGGGTCGGACAGCTCCGTCTGCAGGGTGGAGCAGGGGTCGGGGAGCACCGTCTTCAGGGTGGAGCAGGGGTCGGGCAGCACCGTCTGCAGGGTGGAGCAGGGGTCGGGTCTTTCCTGCAGTAGGTGGTGGAGGTGGTGGAGGTGGAGCCGGTTATCGGGCCGCCCTCCGTAGCCTTACTAGGTGTTGCCTTCCTTCCTGGTGGCAAGACCGCGCAACAAGCCATCTTGAGGTATTTCTTGAAGGAGAAGGGCGTATCAAAGCACTACTTGTATTGAAGCTTTCTCCCAGGTCACACGTTTCGAGGTCAGGTTAGGTCAATGATGCTACTACCACTTTTATCTTCTTCTTTTATCTTAGTTTAGTTTCGCCGGAAGTTACAATGCCATTAATCTCAGATGTGCGAAAATATACGTGAAAATGTGCGTCTGACCGTTTATTTTCTATCGTGTATATCGTTCTTATTTTTACAACTCGTTACTTTGTTTTGTTTTTTCTCTTGCCCCTGTTTTCTGCAGTGATAGTAGTAGTAGTAGTAGTAGTAGTAGTAGTAGTAGTAGTAGTAGTAGTAGTAGTAGTAGTAGTAGTAGTAGTAGATAAGAAAATGTGATAATAATACAAGTTATTCTAAAAGCTTTTTGTTTAGTGTATTAAGTTTTGAATATCTACAAAGTGGACTACAGTGATTTTTATCTTTTTTCGATCCCATTCAATGCATAATTCTGTGCTAAAAACTGTGATGTTACATTTTCGTTTTTTGCTTTTCTTTTATCCCGCGAGAATGAGTGAGTGTGTGAAATATAAATATATATATAGAAAAACATGAAGAATGACCTGAACATTATCCTATTTGTTAGATTACGAGTTTTCCTCAACAAAAAGCAAAAGGCAAAAAAAAAAAAAACTTGCACTACTACTACTACAAACTACTATTACTATTACTACTACCACTACTTATACTACTACTACTACTACTACTACTATTATTACTACTATAAACTACTACTACTACTACTACCACTACTACTACCACTACTACTACTACTACTACTACTACTACTACTACTACTACTATTACTACTACTCCTCCTACAAACTACTACTACTACTACTACTACAACCAACTACTACTCCTACTACTACTACTACTACTACCACTACAAACTACTACTACTACTACTACTACTACCAGAGAGAGAAGGGTGGGTGGGGTGTGGCAAGGAGGGTGGTTGGGTGGGTGGGTGGGTGGGTGGGTAGGTAGGTAGGTAGGTAGGTAGGTATAGTGTTGGATACGCCGTTCTACACTGATGAATGGCAGGCTTAATGATACAGGTGATGGCTCTCAGTGTCATAGTAACCCCCACACGTGTAATTATTCAACAGGTATGACACGCCTCGCCGTAATTATGGGTCACCTGCTCGTAATATACACTTATGAGAACAAAATTAATACTTGTAATATATACCCACTAATCTTGTCATTTTTTATTCATATACGTGCGGATAATTTATTTTTAAGTGACCGGGAAATATTTATTAAAGTAGCCCAAATATATATGTCTGACAGGGATACAAAGATATAAAAGTAGCTCAAACATATAAGTCTGACAGGGATAAAAAATATATATATAAAAGTAGCCCAAATAAGTAGCCCAAATATATCAATCTGGCTGAAATTGCGTAACTATAATCCTTCGTGTGTGAACGGAGTGAGCTAAACATTATATTCTTATGTTTTCAATAATACAAACTATATTCCTACCATCTATAATCCCATACCAACACCTTCCGCTTCTATATTCACTAAAGTACCACTAAAAATTAAGGCACACTAGTAAATAAGCTAAATAATCAAACATCATCAGCAAACCATTGATTACTCCATAAATCATCCCTTTATACCTAGGCCACGCATGTCTTAGCCTCCCTATGAGCTCGCCGGGTATCGATTCATCATAAGGAACAATAACCCGGCACAAGACACACATCGAGTCATCACAAGGAACAATAACCCGGCACAAGACACACATCGAGTCACCACAAGGAACAATAACCCGGCACAAGACACACATCGAGTCACCACAAGGAACAATAACCGGACACAAGACACACATCGAGTCACCACAAGGAACAATAACCCGGCACAAGACACACATCGAGTCACCACAAGGAACAATAACCCAGCACAAGACACACATCGAGTCACCACAAGAAACAATAACCCGGCACAAGACACACATCGAGTCATCACAAGGAACAATAACCCGGCACAAGACACACATCGAGTCACCACAAGGAACAATAACCCGGCACAAGACACACATCGAGTCACCACAAGGAACAATAACCCGGCACAAGACACACATCGAGTCACCACAAGGAACAATAACCCGGCACAAGACACACATCGAGTCACCACAAGGAACAATAACCCGGCACAAGACACACATCGAGTCACCACAAGGAACAATAACCGGACACAAGACACACATCGAGTCACCACAAGGAACAATAACCGGACACAAGACACACATCGAGTCACCACAAGGACACAAACCCCGAGCACCAAAGACCACACATCGAGTCACCACAAGGAACAATAACCCGGCACAAGACACACATTGAGTCACCACAAGGAACAATAACCCGACACAAGACACACATCGAGTCACCACAAGGAACAATAACCCGGCACAAGACACACATCGAGTCACCACAAGGAACAATAACCCGGCACAAGACACACATCGAGTCACCACAAGGAACAATAACCCGGCACAAGACACACATCGAGTCACCACAAGGAACAATAACCCGGCACAAGACACACATCGAGTCACCACAAGGAACAATAACCCGGCACAAGACACACATCGAGTCACCACAAGGAACAATAACCCGGCACAAGACACACATCGAGTCACCACAAGGAACAACCAGGATAAAACAAGAAGTTACGGATTCAAGCTGGAAAAGCGTAATTTAAAAAAGAAATAGGGAAAAACTGGTTCACAAATAGGGTGGTAAACGATTGGAATGGACTCAGTAGACAGGTAGTTAGTGCGGAGTCATTAGAGAGCTTTAAAGGGAGGCTGGATAAATTCATGGATGGGGATGAAAGGTTGATGTAGGTGGTGTTGAGTAACAGGAACTACCTCGTATAGGTCTCGCGGCCTTTTGTAGCTTCCTTATTTTTTTATGTTCTTATGTAACAATAACCCACAAGACACCCAGACAGTCTCGTTATTTTTCCATCTAGTAAGGGAAGTATGAGGCGCCTCCGACAAGACTAGAGCCCCCGAGCCCCCTGAGCGCCCCTGACAGCCCCCTGACAGCCCCCGACAGCCCCCTACAAGACGCCTCACGCACCCCGACACCCCTGACAGGCCCCGATACCTCGCTTTTCCCACAGTTATTGAAGTTCCCGTTCGGTGTCAGTTGTCAGTCACTCAAAGGAATACCAACTGTCAGGAGAAGGCAAATCTGTAACACACACACACACACACACACACACACACACACACACACACACACACACACACACACACACACACACACATCACACCATGTACACAAGTACATTGGGGTACTCCGTAGTGTAGGGGAAGCACGCTCGGTTCACAACCGAGAAGTCCCCGATCCCCGGGCGGAGCGGAAACATATGGGTTGTTTCCTTAAAACCCGAGCCCCTGTCCACCCAGCAGTGAATGGGTACCGGGTGTTAGCCGGGGTTTGTGACCTGCTCTCCAGGGTGTTGGCTTCGTCCAAAACTAAGCACTAAGAATGAATGATAAAAATGTTGATATGGAGACGGGGCCATACGAGCGATGCTCAGGCCTTGTAAAATATAACTAGATGAATACAACTAGATGAATACATACCCAGTTACACACACGCACACACGTTTCAGTTATCACTTCTACTACTAGTACTTATACTATTTCGACTATTAGGGAACTATTATTACTGTACTTCTACCATTACCATCATTTCGACCACCACCACCACCACTATCACTACTACTACTACTACTACTACTACTACTACTACTACTACTACTACTACTACATGTGTGAGATTATCTTATGCATTTATATTGTTAATTCTCTATTGGGTTATTATGGTTCTTCCTCTTCTCCCTCCTTACCACTTTCATTTCCTATTCCTTTCCTTTCTCTTAATCCCATTCCCTCTACTCTTCCTCCTCCTCTTCCTCCTCCTCCCCTCCATCTTCCTCCCTTGATACATACGTTCCAAGTTCACACATATAAATCGTCCACATAACCCGTAATTTATCCAGTGAGAAAGCCAGTATTACCTGCGAGCACATAGACATTATTTCTCTTCTTCATTATTTGGACCATGAAAATGAACGTTAGTCATGCAAGGCGGAGCAGAGATAAATTTTTTAAAGCCACACTCCCACACACACCAACATATACTGCAGGACCTAGGATAAAACTATGACCTTGACCTTAAGTACATGACTTGAAACGATGATAACCTGAAGTACATGACCTTCAAATTGACCTGACTTCTTCTACAGCTCGTATTTAGAAGTGCTTAAACCTGAATCCTTGACTTTTTTTCTTATAAGTTCTCTTTTCCCCTTCGTGTTAACCCCTTCACGCCCAGATCTTTCCTTTACTATATAAAATCGTCTGTTGTTAACCATAAAATTACAAAAAGTAATTGAATATACCATATTAGTTAGTGGACAAGGATACTAAACAGGTCATAGCTATAAAACATTGCTTACATTCACTAAAAATCGTCTAATGGTAGACAAATTACAATGGAAATTACGTTCTGGGTCTCAAGGGGTTAAGACTCCATGACATCGTAAATAACTGAATGACCTTGACCTTAAGTACATGACCTTAAAATTGTCCTAGGGTCTTCTATAACACGTATATAGAAGTTCCCTTCCCTTCACCCTCAAACCCTGACTTTTTTCTTCTTGTTTTTTTCTTTAGTGTTAAGACTCTCCAATTACTATCCCTCGATTATCACCGCTCTACTAAGAGATAAACAACACATGATATGATAAAATTGACACTTTTGACCCCTACTGACCCTGTAACATCCACAAACCCAACACTAAATCCTTTTTGTCACCTCTTAAGCCCTTCACCTTCCCCTACACCCTAATCCCTTTCCTCCCTTGTTATTTATGCTTTGAAATGACACCAGTAATACCACACAGACACTCCCTAACGCCCATTGTGACCTCTGAACCACTCTAGATGAATACGTAAAGAAAAACAAGACAAAACAATTATATTATATTCTATACCTTCCTGCCAAACTACATTTACTTCCTACCTTTACTTCTTACATCTACTACTTCTATACTTCTACTACTCCTACCTACCTTTACTTACCTACTTCTTTCATTTACTTCCTACAGATCCATTTTTTTTGTGTGATTAATCTGACACACATTAGGAAACTTATTACCTTTACTTCCTACTTCTACTACTACTCCTACCTACCTTTACTTACCTACTTCCTTCCGTTACTTCCTACTTCTACTACTACTCCTACCTACCTTTACTTACCTACTTCCTTCCGTTACTTCCTACTTCTACTACTACTCCTACCTACCTTTACTACCTACTTCCTTCCGTTACTTCCTACTTCTACTACTACTCCTACCTACCTTTACTTACCTACTTCCTTCCGTTACTTCCTACTTCTACTACTACTCCTACCTACCTTTACTTACCTACTTCCTTCCGTTACTTCCTACTTCTACTACTACTCCTACCTACCTTTACTACCTACTTCCTTCCGTTACTTCCTACTTCTACTACTACTCCTACCTACCTTTACTTACCTACTTCCTTCCGTTACTTCCTACTTCTACTACTACTCCTACCTACCTTTACTTACCTACTTCCTTCCGTTACTTCCTACTTCTACTACTACTCCTACCTACCTTTACTTACCTACTTCCTTCCGTTACTTCCTACTTCTACTACTACTCCTACCTACCTTTACTTACCTACTTCCTTCCGTTACTTCCTACTTCTACTACTACTCCTACCTACCTTTACTTACCTACTTCCTTCCGTTACTTCCTACTTCTACTACTACTCCTACCTACCTTTACTTACCTACTTCCTTCCGTTACTTCCTACTTCTACTACTACTCCTACCTACCTTTACTTACCTACTTCCTTCCGTTACTTCCTACTTCTACTACTACTCCTACCTACCTTTACTTACCTACTTCCTTCCGTTACTTCCTACTTCTACTACTACTCCTACCTACCTTTACTCACCTACTTCCTTCCTTTACTTCCTACTTCTACTACTACTCCTACCTACCTTTACTTACCTACTTCCTTCCGTTACTTCCTACAAATCCATTCTTTTAGTAATTAAGCTGACACACATTAGCAAATTTCATTCTTTCTAGGAATATCTTTTGTCGTTATGTCTTCCATGACAGCAAGTTTCTGTTTCTCTATCAATGAAATTTCTGTCCCAGGGCCGTGAAAAGAATGAGGCGCAACAATGCACACGAAATACGTCATTACTCAGCGGATATTCAATAGCAAAAATGGATCCACGTTCGCCGAGTCTCGAGACCCGAGCCAGATTCACCTTTTTTCCGGCACAAAGACGTGAGGAATTATGGATTTTGGATAGGATAAGACTACCTTTGTCTTGCCTCCAGGTAACATTCAGAGGGTTACGGGGTGTGGCAGTATAAGTATTCTTGTCACTAGGCTTCCATAACACATATAGACAATAGTGATAACATAAGAACATCAGAAAATAAGGAAGCTACAAGAAGCCGTGATACCTACAAATGGTAGTTCCTGTGATGACGCTACACTCCTGATATAAAGTTACTATTACTTAATATTATCTTTTAGTATCACCAAAGAGGTTATGTAACAGATAGCGTGGGAGGGTAAGAGAGTACACTTCCTCTGTATATTAATCATCCTCGGAGGAAAGTGATATGTAAGTCAGAGAATCTAGGTGGCGTGCAAGATGTTGGGTGCATGACAATAAATTACGGTCACTATATTTCGTTTTGGATTGGAAATAATAGTTATCTTCTGGACTGAAGGTTGAATCCAGGCGAGGCTTGGCAGAAGTGTTGTATACTGTCACCTACACAAAGCTGCCCTCAGAGGATTGTCTCTCTCAGCCTTCTACTTCTCCTTATTTATTCTTCTCCTTCTGATCATCCCCTTATTCCTCACTTTCCGTCTCTTACACCTTTTCTTTCATCATACGCATTTGCCTCCTCCTCCTGTATACTCCTACTCCTTCTTTCCTTACCTCCTCCTCCTTCCAGACAATTACATTCCTCATCTGGTAATGGCAACCCTTGACGATGTCTCCCAAGCCTCAGATAATCATGTGGACACTCCTACCACAGTAAACAGCGTCCTAAGAATGCTGCCCCGGGGTGAGGCTGGGAAGGGCTCATATTCTCGTCCTGTAATAGCCAGTGGGACCGTCGGGGGATTCTCAGGCTCAAGCAGATGTCCTGGTTTGTGAGTGTCTCCTCGGCGGTCATTGGGTATCGCAGGGGTATTACGCGCCTCCTGCTCGTTGTCTCGTGCTCAAAGGGCTTAGTGGTTTGTGTAAGAGCTCGCCGCGGCTCCCACAGTGCTTGCCGCCCCACTTAGCCATGGATGTTTTCACGCACGCCTCTCACGTCCTGGCGCAGCATCTTACGCCCTCATCAAGGCCTCGAATGACCATCCTGCCTCTCTTGCAGTCCCGCCAGATACAAACGATGCACTGTTCCTTGAGGTGGCTTATTATACGAACCCTTTCGGCCAGCAGTCGCCCTCAGGAAAGGGAGGGAACGCATCGTGACTGTTCCTTCCTGCATTACGGTCTGCCTCGTGTACAAGACAAGATCTGAACCGTCGTTGGCCACAGCTGCACCTATTCTTTTTTTTTTTTTTTTTTTTTTTTACAACAGAGGACATTTAAGCGACAAAAAATAAGGTAAAAAAACCCGCTTATTCACCAGTTTCTAAAGAATGATACGGCTCTCTGATTGTATAGTGTGGCTCAAGTATTAAAAAAGGCGAACATTACTAGAGTTCCTGCAATCCCCATCTGTCCGCTTGTGCAATACATTGATATTGATATTCTTTAAGGCACTGAATGATTATGTTTGCGTGCCAGACAGACAAATAAGAGATGAATACACACGATCCTACCACTCCTATTCCTCCTTTATTATTATTTTCCTTCTCCTGATCATCCCCGTGTTCCTCATCCTCCTTCTCTTCCACCTTTTCTTCCTTCATACGCATCTTCCTCCATCTCCTCCTCCTATTCTATCTCTCCCTACTTCCTCCTCCTCCTCCAATACTCCTTCTCCGTCTCTCTCTCCATCTCCTCCTCCTCCAGTTTCGCTTCCGTAGAGTCGAGTTGCACTTAAGTTTGTCGACAGGGATGTCAGGCCTGGAAGAAGCCCCTCACTGATTAAAGCTTTGCCTTTACCTTGCCCTTCCTCGCCTCGCCTTACTCAGGAGTCTCGTAAGGCAAACATCCCTCCTAGTTTACTGTAAGACATGTTATCGAGCTCAGAAATTGGACGCTCCTTCTCTGCCGGTGATCAAATGTGAAGGGAGGGAAAAGAGATGTTATTTTTTGCAATGTGTGTATCTGGGAGGGAAGGGGGTTACGTGTGT
Organism: Chionoecetes opilio; assembly: GCA_016584305.1. Taxonomy (NCBI): domain Eukaryota; kingdom Metazoa; phylum Arthropoda; class Malacostraca; order Decapoda; family Majidae; genus Chionoecetes; species Chionoecetes opilio. The sequence continues at coordinate 294,705 of JACEEZ010004170.1, read as the reverse complement.
GGGTGTGGGTGTGTGGGTGTGTGTGCGTGTGTGTGTGAAATCGTTGGGTGTTTATGTTGCTCACAGACTCATATCACAACAACACAATCCATTTCATTCCCTCGGCTAAACAAACAACGTCAATACCATTTACATATCTCGAAACAAACAGGCGTGAGATAAGCAGGACTGGAGCAAAACCCATGGGAGCAGGTGTACGTATTCACCCCCTCCCATCACTTCAGCCACGTGTGAAACCCTTAATTAATCCCCCTTACCCTCCCTTTACACCTGGGAATGAGCGGTAGTCAGGCAGTCAACCATATCTTGCGTTCATTTCACAGGCGATCAGAGCGTCGTATGAGCGCCGACGTGGCATGGCGGGCGGCTCTGTGAGGCGCTATATACGGGAGACAATAGGCGGACGGGAGATAGCCGCGTCTCGTGACTGGTGAGCGGTGAGTGGTATTTATTCCAGCCAATCTCGCGCCTCGAATACATGGCGGAGACTTTAGGGTTGTGCAAGGTTTAGGGAAGGTTTAGGGAAGGTTCAGGACGTGCGGAGAGCAAGAAGAGGCATTCCGCGGCGGCTGTATGCGTGGCCTGCTTGCAATATCGAGGCGGTGTTCACATTTCCTGGTGATGCCGCGCGGGAGGTCGTCGGCGTGATGCACCGCTGACTGTTATTGTGGCGGCGGCCGTGTTTGCCTGCTGGGCCGTGCGGTTGTGCCTGTCAGCCGCCAACGCCGACGCTTTAGCAGCAATACTGACCACTTAAACAGAAGAATATTGGTTCCGAGTTTCTTTAGTGGAGAATATTTTACCTTTTTCACCTAGACAAGACTTTTTTTTACATATACAAACTAGTAAATAGCAGCAATAATGACCACTTAGCAGCACTAGTGACCACTTAAACAGAAAATATTGGTTCCAGTTTCTATACAGTGGATATTATGTTACCATTTTTACCTAGACAAAAGCAAGAGTGATTATTTAGCAACAATAGTGACCACTTAAACAGAAGAATATTGGTTTCGAGCTTCTAAAGTGGAGAATATTTTATCTTTTTCACATATACAAGGTTATTTTCCTTTTTTACCTATACAAACTAGTAATTAGCAGCAATATTGGCCACTTAGCAGCAATAGTTACCCCTTAAACAGAAGAATATTGGTTCCAGTTTCTATACAGTGGATATTATGTTAACTTTTCTAGTTTTTACCTATATAAACTAGAAAATAGCAGAATTGACTCCTTAAACAGAAGAATATTGGTTTCCAGTTCCTGCTATGGAGATTATTCAAAAGCAATAGTGATTATTTAGTAGCAATAGTGACCACTTAAACAGAAGAATATTGGTTTCAAGTTTCTGCAGTGAAGTTATTTTACCCTTTTCACCTATACAAACTGACACACGTGAATGAGACAGGTAGTATTTTTGTTTAGTTCCCTAAAAATATATTACTACCCTTTGTCCCTTCCCTATCTTACTCAAAAAAGCCTCGTCCGTACTTACGATCTTAAGAAAAACTGCTTTACGTTGATTTTATATAATGTCTGTTTCGACCAACTGACGATAGATATGCAGCGAGAAATTTTCCATTCAGTGTCCAATTTTTGTTTTGTTTCCACTATAGTTTCCATCCCGTACGTTGTAGAAACATACGAGCCGATAAGAGCAACCAACACCCATTCTTTTTTCCCCTCACCCACCTTCTCATTTTCTGTTTGATTTACTTACATTCTCGGTAACAAATATCATGTAAGCCCAAACTGACAGTCGATAAGTACCCATCCTTCACCCAGACCGCCTCTCTCCTCCACACACACACGCACACACACACACACACACACACACACACACACACACACACACACACACACACACACACACACACACACACACACACACACACACACACAAAGAAACACAACAAACAAAAAACCCACACCACACAAACACAGAGAGAGGGGGGAAACAAAACAACACCACTCACAACAGTGGAAGAGGCACACCCCACACACACACACACACACACACACACACACACACACACACACACACACACACACTGTATGAAATAAGCATCAGTAGATCATAGTGACACATACATCATCACCCCGAGAGCTCACCATAATCCAGCCTCGTACTGTCATCATAACCATAAATTTCGTATCATTTCTATCGGCAGGCCAACCTTTTTACACTATATATATTTTTTTTTGAGATCCACCATCTGCTATTGGAAAGTTTGGGAATGAGGAAGGGGGTCGAAGGGGGAGCAGGGGGGCAGAGGGTAATAAAAGGGAGGGCGGGATAAATAAATAGAAAAAAAGTAAAATAAAGGGGGGGGGGGAAGAAAAAAAATTTAGATGTAGAAAAAAAGAATTTGAATGGTGTCGTTTCCCTTCTTTGCGTGTTTTCCACTGGAGTAAATCAACCTTGACGTAAGGATACCTGACGTGGAAATAACGTTGGTTGCTGGGCTGTTTGTAGGCTGAACTTTGACCGACTGCCGACGCCTGACCACTATGTATTTATAAGGTTCCTGACTCCCCTTAAAAAAAAAAATAATAATAAAAATAATAATGATAAAGTCCATGCCCTCAGAAAATAAAAAGTTCCTGGGTGCAAACTTACAGGGATTCACGCACATGTTTTAACTTTTAAGCAAGCGTGTGTGTTTCGGCATGGATGTCAGAACGCTCACACATACACACGCATGCACACACACACACACACACACGTACGTAAAATCTAGACACGCAAAATATATATCTCAGAAACGCTCTTCCTTCTTCCTCCTACATACGACCATCGTAACTAAGTACAAGCATATAACTCTTAACAAAACTCAACAGATGATTCCCAATGGCTGAATTACACTACAAAACCCCAAAAGGCATTAATACAACCTCCCCAAAAATACCATCAGACAGAAACGCACGTAAAAATCTACTCACGTAACGAAACTCTCCTCCCTACACACACGACCATTATAACCAAATCCTAACATACAACTTTCACTAAACATACGAAAAAGCCTCCAATGACTGAATTACACTACAAAAAAAACAAAAGGCATTAGTACCCCCTAAAATACCCCCCAAAAGCCCAACAGAAGCAACTCAAAAGCCCCTCAAAAGTCCCAAAAGGCCCCAAAAAACATACTACCACCTCCACCATTTACCACAAAGGAGAGAAGCCTAAACCATCCTATCATGTGCACAGCTAACATATAAAGCAACAAAACTATATATAAAGCATCCAATGACTGAATTACACTACAAAAAAACAAGGCATTAATACAAGCCCCCTAAAATACCATCCTACCACCTGTTACCACAAAGGAGAGAAGCCACAACCCATCCTAGCATGTGCACAGCTAAAAGCCTTCATCCCAGTGACTCCCTCGGCTACACATTAACCCATTTACCTAAGCGGAACATCAAAGGAACATCCCGGAGCTCACACGCACGCCTGCCTCACCCCTACGGCACATCGCATTGACTTCATAAGAACATAAGAACATAAACAGGCTGCACAAGGCCAGTTCACTTCACGTATGAATTACCATAAGAAAAATGTTAAGGTATTCCATATAGACTACTCCAGGACATGAAATATATCACCCATAACATATGATACTTTCTGATAGTCTAGGATATGTGTGTGGTGAATGGAAAAAGGTGGGATGGCTAACGTCACTCCAGGGAAATAGAGATAGATATATGAGTGCTCTCTCTCTCTCTCTCTCTCTCTCTCTCCTCTCTCTCTCTCTCTCTCTCTCTCTCTCTCTCTCTCTCTCTCTCTCTCTCTCTCTCTCTCTCTCTCTCTCATCACTCACGAAAATGGCTCGAGGGAAGACGAAGAATAGATAAATAAGAAGAGAGATAAGGATAAGAGATGATGAGAGGATTGAAGGTGAGTGCAAGGAGGATTGGGGAAGAGAAAAGAGAAGAGATAAATGAGAGGGGGAGAGAACTGCAGGAAGAAAGAAGAGGGGAGAGAAGGAAGAAGAGAGGGGAGAGAAGAAAGAAAGAAGAGGAGAGAGAAGGAAGAAGAGGGGGAGAGAAGGAAGAAGAGAGGGGGAGAGAAGGAAGAAGAGAGGGGAGAGAAGGAAGAAGAGGGGGAGAGAAGGAAGAAGAGAGGGGAGAGAGAAGAAGAAGAGAGGGGGAGAGAAGGAAGAAGAGGGGGGAGAGAAGGAAGAAGAGAGGGGGAGAGAAGGAAGAAGAGAGGGGGAGAGAAGGAAGAAGAGAGGGGGAGAGAAGGAAGAAGAGAGGGGGAGAGAAGGAAGAAGAGGGGGGAGAGAAGGAAGAAGAGAGGGGGAGAGAAGGAAGAAGAGGGGGGAGAGAAGGAAGAAGAGAGGGGGAGAGAAGGAAGAAGAGAGAGAACGAAGGGGGAGAGAACAGCAGGTGGAAAGAAGAAGAAGGAAGAGAGAAGGATGAAGAGAGGGAAAGCTATAATAACAGGATCCGTCTTTTTATAATACATATTTTTTAGTTCATCACTGCCAAAAAATAATTAAGGGAATAATTTTTCCTCTTCTGGTAATGACAAAATGAATCTTTATCCGTAACAAGAATATTACATGTTGCCGCTTATGATCAATATAATGACATTAAATATTTTTTTCTCATATTAAGCTTCCTATTTTTATATTTTGTTGCTACTTTAAAAAAAACACGGATTCCCATTATATGTATATTAAAAAAAACACGGATTCTCATTATATATATATTAAAAGAAACACGGATTCTCATTATATATATATTAAAAGAAACACGGATTCTCATTATATATATATTAAAAGAAACACGGATTCTCATTATATATATATTAAAAGAAACACGGATTCTCATTATATATATAAATAAACGGATTCTCAATATATATTAAAAAAACATGGATTCTCAATATATATTAAAAAAACACGGATTCTCATTATATATATAAAAAAAACGGATTCTCAATATATATTAAAAAAACACGGATTCTCATTAAATATATATTAAAAAAAACACGGATTCTCAATATATATTAAAAAAACACGGATTCTCATTATATATATAAAAAAACGGATTCTCAATATATATTAAAAAAACACGGATTCTCATTATATATATATTAAAAAAACACGGATTCTCATTATATATATAAAAAAACGAATTCTCAATATATATTAAAAAAACACGGATTCTCATTATATATATATTTAAAAAAACACGGATTCTCATTATATATATATTTAAAAAAAACGGATTCTCATTATATATATAAAAAAACGGATTCTCAATATATATTTTTAAAAAACGGACTCTCAATATATATTTTTAAAAAACGGATTCTCAATATATATTTTTAAAAAACGGACTCTCAATATATATTTTTAAAAAACGGACTCTCAATATATATTTTTAAAAAACGGACTCTCAATATATATTTTTAAAAAACGGACTCTCAATATATATTTTTTAAAAACGGATTCTCAATATATATTTTTAAAAAACGGATTCTCAATATATATTTAAAAAACACGGATTCTCAATATATATTTAAAAAACACGGATTCTCAATATATATTTAAAAAAACACGGATTCTCAATATATATTTAAAAAACACGAATTCTCAATATATATTAATGTAAACGGATTCTCAATATATATTTAAAAAACACGGATTCTCAATATATATTAAAAAAAACACGAATTCTCAATATATATTAAAGTAAAC
>JACEEZ010004170.1:281491-283991 GCA_016584305.1 Chionoecetes opilio | reverse complement strand
AAAAAATTACAAATTCATCCTTCGTAGAAATTAAAAGACTCACAATTTCATACAAATATTTTTTCACATTTCACTTGACAGCAAAATCACGTTAGATATTAATAAACAAAGTCATATTTCATACAAAAAACCCAGAGAAGGACAAGAAAATCACCATAAATGAACGAACACAACTACAAAGGCATCTCGTGAGCGCCAAGGGACATGGAAGCAAAGTGGGCAGGGAAGCATTAATAACAAGCCAGACTGATCACACGAGGCGGTAAACAGGTCTTGACGTGTGCTTCAGGGCTCCTCCTTGCCTGAGGGGCTTTAGGGACGGGTCTGCAGGGCACGGCAGCCTCCACGCCCTTGAGTCGAGGCAGACATGAAGGGAGGCGAAGAGTGCTCCATAAACTTGAAAAGGAAAAATACTTACTTCATAGCAACATAAACAGGTGGATACAAACACATTTCGTCTCACTCACACTCTCTCTCTCTCTCTTCTCTCTCTCTCTCTCTCTCTCTCTCTCTCTCTCTCTCTCTCTCTCTCTCTCTCTCTCTCTCTCTCTCTCTCTCTCTCTCTCTCTCTCTCTCTCTCTCTCTCTCTCTCTCTCTCTTTGTGTCTCTTTGTGTCTCTGTCTGTCTCCCTGTTTATGTCTTCCTGCTTCTGTCTCTCTCTTTTTGTCTCTCTTTTTTTCTCTCTCTCTCTCTCTCTCTCTCTCTCTCTCTCTCTCTCTCTCTCTCTCTCCTCTCTCTCTCCTCTCTCTCTCTCTCTCTCTCTCTCTCTCTCTCTTCGGTATGTTCGCGGCTGTCGTCTATCTGGTCGTAAGGGCCTCGGCCAAGTGGTTATTGTGGATGTGCTGGTCGTGCGAGGGACTTCCAAGGGAGTGGCGGTCGTATAACAAAGCGAATGTTCCCTGCGTGAGGCGACCAAGCTAGAAGGAAGGAAGGAATGGAGGAAGGAAGGAGGACCCAGCAACCTGTTTCATAAAGTTACCTCGTCTTTCCTTCCTTCCTACCTTACCATCCTCCTTCTCTCTCTTCGTTTCCACCTCCTACTCCCCTTCCTTCCTTGTCTTCCTAAGCCTCCTCATCGTCTTTTCTTACTTCAATCCTCGCTATCCTCCTTTTCTCTTTGTTTCCACCTCCTACTCCCTTTCCTTCCTTGTCTACCTCCTCCTCCTCCTCACCATCCTCCTTCTCTCTCTATGTTTCCACCTCCTACACCCCTTCCTTCCTTCCTTCCCTTCTTTTCCTTCCTTCTTTCCTTCCTTCCTTCCTCGCTATCCTCCTTCTCTCTTTGTTTCCACCTCCTACTCCCCTTCCTTCCCCCTTGTCTTGTCATCTTCCTCCTCCTCCTCTTCCTTCATCCTTATCTTCCTCCTCCTCCTCTTTCACCCTTGTCTTGTCTTCCTCCTCCTCCTCCTGGCGCGTGTACCTGCCCATCCTCCTAGACAGCACCAAAATGTATGTGACAGCAGACTCACAAACTAACACACGACTCATGATGGGGCCGAGGCAGAAGGCACACGCGCTCCAAACTTCTCGTGACTCCAGCAACAGCCAACCCCCAAAGACACCCAACTTCCATGTTCTCCCTACCTGGCCCTTCCTCTCCTCCTCCTCCTCCTCTTCTTCCTCTCCTGACGCACCACAACATGACCTCTAATTAAGACACTCGCCCAACCGTGTTCGAGTCCCGCGGCAAACCACTCGGTCGATACAAACTGTTCGGTTCTAAGATACGATATTGGGATATAAAAATGCTAGCTATTCTGGTATATATTCTTCCTATGATTAAATTTTGATCTCTTTGTTTTCATTCGTCAAAATAAAAAAATATATATTCTGGGATATATTCTTCCTATAATGAATCTTTTTATCTCTGTTTTCATTCGTTAAAAAAAATATATTAAATTCTGACATAATATTCTAGATTTTTGTCATGTTTTTCTTTTATTTCATTTGTCAAAAGGGATAACTGACATATTTTTACCATTGTATTTATCATAATCACGTAATCTGTATCCCTATTTAACCTCAGTTCCTCGTAAACCAGGTCATTTTTTAGCGTGCTTTTTTAAAATGCTGACTAAAAATATCTTACTGACAGTTCTTAGCTTTTGCAACAACCTTTCCTGTTTTCCCACTTTGCCGCAGCCGTTTCTGTCTCACACCTTTCTTCAGGCCATCCAAACACAAACGTTCTTACCACACACCAGCCTGCTTTCTTAAGTGCTCATCCCACCCACCACTTTCCTTTCTCTCCAATCCTTTCTTACCTTCACTGTCTTCTCTTGCCCTAAAACATCTCAAGTCTGTCTCAAATTGTCCCTTTCTGTCCTTTTATTTACCCCTTTCCCGTCCTATTATGTCTTTCTCTTCCCTTATTCCCAGCTACCACTTTCCTTTTTCCAATCCTTTCTGTCCTTCAATTCCCAACCCTTTCTATTTGTCTTACCTAATAACATCCCAAGTCAGTCTCAAATCGTCCCTTTTTGTTCTTCTATCTACCCTT
>JACEEZ010004170.1:206491-276491 GCA_016584305.1 Chionoecetes opilio | reverse complement strand
CCAAACAGGATACAAAAACGACACAGGAACGAGTGCTGGGATTTCAGCAACATTAATGCAACTAATTTACAAACGGCACGAGTGAGCTTGGCAAACATTTGTACCCATTTTAATTCCGGTGTTTTCAATTACATGTTGTTCATTATACGAGGAAACTGACCCATGTTTTTAAAGCTCTACTGACTTTCCCGATTTTTTTTCTTTTATCTAAATATTTCCTTTTGCATATACTATATTAATTATAATTTATTAGTATTTTTATTAGTGTTTCCTGATAATAAGGTTATTCCGACTTTCCTAATTTTTTTCTTTGATCAAAATATTTCGTTTTGTATCTATTGATTATAAGCATCCTTTTTTGCAGTTAACATCAAACTTTATACCTTTTTACGAGAATTTCAGCGTTTGACGAGAAAGTTTACGTGATGTATTTAGGATATTACGAGGAAAAAATACTCGTTATTTCACACTAGACTGAAATGAGTTGAGAAATAACGTTACGATCAAACAAAAAAACATAAGCCACCACTCGCATTGAACTTGTTACACGCAAACCAAGCAAGTAAAAACCTCATTTTTACCATCAATAAAAATAAACGGAAACTTAAAACTAATACAGCAGGAACATGATGCAAACAAATTAAATACATAGAGAAAATTAACTAATATAATCAACTAAGCAATTCTAACCCACAAACCCAAGGCAGATATTTAGGTATTGACGAGAAAGTTTTGACGAGTATAAGAAGAGAATATAAGAAGACTCAAAACTAATCCAGTGGCTAACATGATGCTGAAAATTGAAAGAAACAAAGAGAATAATAACTAATAAACTAAGCAATATATTAACTCACCGATCCAAGGAAGATATTGAGGTAGTGATGAGAACGTCTAGAGGAGCGTGGAGACAACAATGCTTAACCCCTTCACGCCCAGATCTTTCCTTTGCTATAAATAAATTGTATGTTGTTAGTTATAAAATTACAAAAAAGCAACTTAATATACCAAATAAGTTAGTCGATAAGGATACTAGACAGGTCATAGCTATAAAATATTGCTTATATTCACTAAAAATCGTCTAATGGTAGCCAAATTATAGTGGAAATAACGTTCTGGGTCTCAAGGGGTTAACGAGGAGGCGCCGGAAGCGAGAGCGAGACTGAGAGAAGAGCGGGATGAGAGTGGCTGCCGTCTGATCCCCGCTGGCTCAGTTGTCATGAACGAGGCATTTGAGTGTTTCGAGAGAGAGGGTCGTTAGGTTCGGTGTGTTAATTGAAGCTTTGAGAATTAACAAGTGAACCCTAGCTGGCCAATAGGGAGAGAGGAGGTAGGGAGATGGAAGGAGGGAGAGGAAGGGAGAAGGAGGGAGGGAACAGGAGGAACAAGGAGGGATGGAGGAAGAGATAAGGAGGGAGAGAGCAGGAGGAAGATAGAAGGGAGGGATAAGGAGGGAGAAATCAGGAGGGAGAAGGAGGGAAATAGGAGGGATGGGGTGAGAGAGGAGGCAGCTATAGGAAGGGAAATGAAGGAGAGAGATGGAGAGAGGGAGGGCGCGTTGGAGGGAGGAAGTTGGAGGGAAGTTGAGGTGAAGTTTGTCTTGTATAGAGAAGTTGATGGGTTGAATAGTTACGCATTAGCATTATGAAGGATAAGGGTCGTGCATACATACATACATACATACATACATACATACATACATACAACATACATACATACATACATACATGCATACAAACATTGTTCTGTGTATAAATGGCCGTGGCAATAATTCAATAGAGAGAGAGAGAGAGAGAGAGAGAGAGAGAGAGAGAGAGAGAGAGAGAGAGAGAGAGAGAGAGAGAGAGAGAGAGCGAGAGAGAGAGAGAGAGAGAGAGAGAGAGAGCCATGTGAACCTATTTCCGTTTCATTAATGACCTCTGCTACCATGAAAAAAATATAAACCTTTAATGACATAAAAAAAACCAATTGATTCCATAGTGAAAAATACATGCGTACCTTTTCATTATTTTACGAGTGCGCTAATGGCTGTCATAACTAATCAATATTTCATAATCAGCTTCAGTATTTCAGGTGTGTGATGCAAATACCTGGCACAAATGGGTAGAGTAATGGCAAAGAGCATATATGTGGATGTTGCAGTAGTGGAGAAATTTGCACAAATGTTTCAGGAGGAATAGCTGGATCATATCATTTGCAGGAATTATCGTGTGAAATTAATGTGAATACTTATGGAGTGAGTGAGAGAGATTTAGACGATAGAGAGAGAGAGAGAGAGAGAGAGAGAGAGAGAGAGTGAGAAGAGAGAGAGAACGATGATGGTGGATGGGGACGGGGTAGACCACGGTTTCTGATTGCTAGCGATGCGAGAGATGAGAGAGAGAGAGAGAGAGAGGAGAGAGACAAAGGTATAGATTGTAGAAATCTTTCTGGTTCTACGAGAGAGAGAGAGACTCGTAAGAGAGAGAGAGAGAGGAGAGAAGGGAGAGCAAGAGAGAGAGAGAGAGAAAAGGTATAGGGTATTTGTGGTGGAAATGGCTCTTTCTTCTGATTCTACGACTCAGAAAAAGAGAGAGAGAGAGAGAAAAGAGGAGAGAGAGACAAAGGTATTAGCAATGTGAAAATGAAACACTCTCTTCTCTCTTCTCTCTAACGCTCTCCTCTCCTCTCCTCTCTCTCTGCTCTACGCTCTCTCTCTCTCTCTCTCCTCTCTCTCTCTCTCTCTCTTCTCCTTAATATCTCCTTCTCCTCAGTCCTCTTCATCCCTTCAGTCTGTTATTTCCTCCCTTTCTCTCTGTTTTCCTCTCTTTCCTCTCCTCCTCTCACAACATTTTTCGCCATGTAATTGCCTCTCGCCCATCCTCTCTCTCCATCACTTGAACATTTCCTCCTATTTTTCCAGCATTTCATCTCATAATGTTACCCCTTGCTTCATCAGACTTTTCCTTTGCTTTACTCTCTCTCTCTCTCTCTCTCTCTATCTCTCTCGCTCTTCTCTTTCTCGACTCTATCTCGCTATCTCGTCTACTCTCTCTCTCTCTTACTCTCTCTCTCTCTCTCTCTCTCCTCTCTCTCTCTCTCTCTCTCTCTCTCTCTCAGCGTTGCCTTTATAGTGCAATTATTCTTATTTATTTTCTTCTCCTGTTCGCCTCTTTCTCATTACACCGTTTTTATTTTCTTACGTTTTCGCTTTTAACGTGGATATAAGTTTCCTTCCTTTTGCAACGCACTCACACACACACACACACACACACACACACACACACACACACACACACACGCACGCATACACACACACACACACACACACACCACACAGACACAGACACAGACACAGACACAGACACAGACACACACACACAGTATCCCTTTAGGGTTTATGTTTACAAGGCAATGCATGCGACAGTCCTGAGCCGCGAAATTCAACTCATAACATTACATTTCACTAGACGAGGAAAAACTGTCAAATAAAAACAACTCATTCACATAACCTACATTTCACAAATGTATACATTTTTTTCAATACTCACATACCTACACGATCACTATTTTTTGTCTTAGTTGCTGCGCCACGACGAAAATAATGCGAATTAATCCCTTTATGAACGAAGACCCGCGTCCTGTGTTTACTGTGACGAAGGGAGACTCATATTTTTTCTTCGGGAGGGCAACAGGAGAGCCTTTTGATGTTCAGCACGACGCTCGCAGCCCCAGGATTGTCGCGGCGTTCAATAAAGGTATGTTATAACGCCAGCCTCTTTTCCATCTACTATCCAACTGCTCTTGTATTAGGCAGTGCGTAGCCGACCAAACGATCTGAACAGGTAGTTAGTCCACCCTTCCGGAATCTATCAATCCATGCCATCATCCCTCTCCCAATTTAGTAACCCATTTTATGATCCCTTTAACTTTTACGTTAATAGAGAGATAGCCTGTTTGCAGATCGACCTGGTGGCAAATGTCAAGGTCACACACAGTTCATCCAGTCAATCAATCAGTCAGTCAGTCAGTCAGTAAGCCAGCCAGCCAGCCAGCCATTCATTCAGCCAGTCATTTAGCCAGTCAGCCACCCAAACATTCAGCCAGTCATTCATTCAGCCATTCATTCATCCAGTCATTTACCCAGTCAACAAGCCAGCCAGTAAACCAGCCACCCAGCCAGCCATTCACCCACCCATCCAGTCATTCGGCCAACAAGCCATTCATTCAACCAGTCATTCAACCAGCCAGCCAACCATTCACACACCCACCCAGCCAGTCAGCCAGCCATACAGCCATTCAACCAGCCATTCACCCACCTATTCAGCCAGCCAGCCAGCCTCCCACCTCAGCCGATGAAGCTTAAGGATGCATTCTCGCCCGGAGCGGCCTTGTCCTTCGGGATCTAATATCAAGGGACAGTCGCTTCCTCCCTGGCCAGAGCGGGAGGCAAGACACTGAAGGCAGGCGGTGATCCCTCCTGATCCCTCCTGCAGCGCCTGCGGGAGAAGGGAGGAGCCTAATGCACGCCGTTAGCAACCTGGATCTTCCTTCACTGCGGCCGAATGAGGCAATGATGGCGGTGGAGGTTGATTTGTGGGTGTGTTAACTAGATGGTGGTGTGGGTGTGAGTGTGGGTATTGTGTGGTGTGGGTGGGTGTGTGTGGTGTAGTTGGTTTGTGTGGGTGGGTGGTTTTTTGGAGGGGTGTAAGTGTGGGTGGGTGTGAGGGTGGTTTTTGTGTTATTTGTGGGTGGTTTTTTTGGGTGTTTGGGTGTGTTTGGGTGTGTGTGGGTGTTTGGGTGTGTGAGTGTGTGGGTGGGGGGGTGGGTGTGGGTGGGTGTGGGTGATGGTTGGGTGGTTGCCTGGTTGTCGCTTACGCCCTTTTTCTCTCTTTCTCCCTTCTTCTCCTTTTCCTCTTATATTTCTACGGTTTCTCTCGTCAGTTTTTTCCATCTTTCCTTGTTTGTTACTGATAATTCTTTGTTCGTTGTTATTTTTAAAACTAATCTCTTTGTTGTTATGCATTCATTAATTTATTTATTTATTTATTTATCTCTCTCTCTCCTCCTCTCTCTCTCTCTCTCTCTCTCTCTCTCTCTCTCTCTCTCTCTCTCTCTTCCTCTCTCTTCTCTCTCTCTCTCTCTCTCTCACACACACACACACACACAAACACACACCACAACATGCTTTACATATATTAATCAACACTTCTCACATATTCTGACAAAAATAAAAACATGAAAATGACATATTTGTGGATGTTAATTATTCGGAAGTAAATTATTTCTGTGAGGGAACAAACACAAACTCCACCTCGTTTCCACCCCAAAAAAAATCCACCTTTTTAATTCCACCATCAAAGGGAACGAATTGGTTACGTACACACCAAGGGACTAAAAAAATACTATGGTATGTATAGGGAAATAGAACGACAAACAGAGAAAGAGAAGTAAATATATACGTAGTACATACGAAGATAAAAAAAAACTAACAGTAATGAAAAGATTAAAAGAGAGAGGAGAGAGAGAGAGAGGGGGAAGAGAGGAGAGGGAGAGAGAGGGGAGAGAGAGAGAGAGAGAGAAGAGAGAGAGAGAGAGAGAGAGATAGAGAGAGAGGGAGAGGAGAGAGAGAGAGAGAGAGAGAGAGAGAGAGAGAGAGAGAAGTAACTTTACCTCTATTTTCCTTCCTTCTTTCTCTTCCTTTCACTTGCACTCCTTCCATACACATACAAAAATAGATTAAAAAAGTAAGTCATGAAAAGATTGAAAGAGGGAGAAAGAGAGAGAGAGAGAGAGAGAGAGAGAGAGAGAGAGAGAGAGAGAGAGAGAGAGAGAGAGAGAGAGAGAGAGAGAGAGAGAGAGAGAGAGAGAGAGAAAAGAGAGAGCAAGAAACAGAGAAAGAAGTAACTTTAACTTTTTTATTTCCCTTCCCTTTCTTTCATTACCTTCCTTTCCTTCCCTTCCCTTCCCTTCCCTTTCCTTCCCTTCCCTTTCCTTTCCTTCCCTTCCCTTCCCCCCTTCCCTCCTCTCTTTTCCTTCCCTTCCCTCCCTTTCCCTGCCCTTCCCTCCCTTCCTTTCCCTTCCCTTCCCTCCCTTTCCCTTCCCTTCCGTTCCACTCCTTCCCTCCCCTTCCCTTCCCTTTCCCCTCCCCTTCCCTTCCCACTCCTATCCATCCCTTCCCTTCCCTTCCTCCATCCTTCCACTCCTTCCCACTCCTTCCCTTCCCTTCCCTTCCCTCCCTTTCCTTCCCTCACTCCCGGGTCGCATCTCTGTCCACGTTAACTCTGCAGCGGAAATACAGACTCGGCGCACTGACTTCCTTCCTGTTCTCCTTGAAGACTCCAGATCTAGCCTTGCAGTGACCTGCTTAACTTTATATATATACTTATTTACATTTTTATTATTATTTGCACTTGAGGGGAAATGCTTTAATATTTTCTTAACTTATTTCAATTTTTATTATTTGCACTTGAGGGGAAAAGCTTTAATATTTTCTTAATATATTTACATTTTGATTAATATTTGCACTTGAGAGGAAATGCTTCTATATTTTTTTACATTTTCGACAATTATCTTAGCTTTTAATGTTACCTTTAACGTTTACCTTTTTAATGTTACCTTATAATGTTTATTGTAACCTTTACATATCAATTTATTTTCATTTTTATTAATATTTGCACTTGAGGGAAAACGCTTGCATATTTTCTTTACATTTTAAACATTTCTCTACGTATATTTTCTGATTGCTTTTCGCTAAAATAACTCCCTTGCTCTCTTATACATTAATTAATTTCTAGTTATTTTATTGTCATTTGCATTTGAGGAAAAGCATTACATTTTCTAAACATATAAATATTTCTCTGCATATCTTTTTGTTAGTTATTTGGCAGAAAACACTCCTGTATACTATTTTATTTAAGTTGATATTTTCGTTATTAACAAGTCTTTTATGTTATGATTTGATATACTATATTTCTTTTATTCTTGTCTCCTGTTTTCCAGTTCCCTATTGGGTTATTTTACTTCATGTCTGTTATATTTTTCTTCATAATAAACGTTTATTTATTTTCAACAATTCATTTTTAGACATCTTCATAATTTAAATTTCTACTTTTTCTTCTTATTTCTCATTTACCTCTTCTCTTCTTCTTATTCATTATTTCATCCTCTTTCCGCGTCTTAAGTTTATTCATTAAACTCTGCTCCAAATGAGGTCCTACATTTTCAGATGAAATTGAATCTTAACATAATTAACATCTGACAGAATTTGCATGGATGTCAAGCGTGATAAAATGTTTGAGCGGGAGTCGTGCTTCTGCAAGTCTAAAAAAAAAAAAAAAAAAAAAAAAGTTGTCACCTGAAAAAAAAGAAAAAAAAAAAGATGCTTTGGTGGAAAATATATCTAATTACATATTCAGTGTCTACGAGAGAGAGAGAGAGAGAGAGAGAGAGAGAGAGAGAGAGAGAGAGAGAGAGAGAGAGAGAGAGAGAGAGAGAGAGAGAGAGAGAGCAATAATCCTCACTCCTTCCTCTCTTTTCTCACCAAATTACAACATTTCCAAACTCCAAACTCACACACCGTCAGCAACCCCACAAAATTACGTTCCAAACCTCCTTTCCCCTTTCTCTTCCAACTTTTCACCTCCCTCTCTCTCTTCCCTTCCCTTCCCTCCACCACTCCCTTTCCCTCTCCTTCACCACTCCCTTCCCTTCCCCTTCCCTACACCTCTCCCTTCCCTTCCCCTTCCCTTCTACCACTCCCTTCCCTTCCCTTCCCTCCACCACTCCCTTCCCTTCCCTCCACCACTCCCTTCCCTTCCACTTCCCTTCCCTTCCAGTACCCTCCACCACTCCCTTCCCTTCCTCTCCACCACTCCCTTCCCTTCTTCTCCACCTCTCCCTTCCCTTCCTCTCTCCATCACCACTCCCTTCCCTTCCCCTCCCTCTCTCCCTTCCCTCCCCACGACCTCTCTTCACCTCCTCACCTCCTCACCCCAACACCTCTTCACGCCTTTTCCCTGCCTCATAAAGGGTAAAAATCACGTTTCCATCGGTAGTTTTTCCAAGTTAGTGTCACAGAAGGGAAATGGCACTCGTCCAGGGCGGTCCGTGGCACCCGAGGCCATAAATTATTGGCCCTGAACATGGGTATAGGGAGGTCAAGGTGTCAGATGTTAGGTTAATGGCATGTCAAAGCTAGGTCAATGTAGGGTCATGTCAAGAGTTGTTTGGGAATGTTACGTGTCAAGCGATGGTCTGTCAAATGTTTCGGCCATTTTGGTTACGATCTCTCATGAAATAATGTTATGTTTTTTTGAATAGTTAAAAAAATAAGCTGATTTACGAAGAGAGAGAGAAAAAAAGTGTCAATTCCAGACTGTTTTTTGAATGATAATATAAAATGTGTTGATTTATGGAGAAAAAATATTTGTCAAAGCTCGACTGTTCTTTCAATGGTAAATCTATAATAATATAAGCGAAAGTGTGTCTGTCTGTCTGTCTGTCTGTCTGTCTGTCTGTCTGTCTGTCTGTCTGTCTGTCTGTCTGTCTGTGTGTGTGTGTGTGTGGTATAGGTTCCGCCCCCCGTGGCGCAATCACCTCATATGGCACATTTTTGGAACCGGGTTGACCAGGGGAAGGTCATAAGCCCACTTATGTGATGATTCGATCACTTCTTTTTTTTTTTTTTTTAGCAGCCTATTAGCGATAATTGTGAAAAAAAAAGTGGGTTGCGAGAATTGAGGAAACCTTGATGTAGGGTGATGGGTAATGGGTGAGTGAATGGGTGGGGTGATGGGTAATGGGTGTGGGGTGATGGTGACGTGAATGGGTGGGGGGTGATGGGTTGGGGGTGATGGGTGATGGGTGAGGGAATAGGTAGGGGGTAATGGGTAATGGTAAATATAAGCGAAAGTGTGTCTGTCTGTCTGTCTGTCTGTCTGTGTGTGTGTGTGTATGTGTGTGTGTCTGGTATAGGTTCCGCCCCCCGTGGCGCAATCACCTCATATGGCACATTTTTGGAACCGGGTTGACCAGGGGAAGGTTTTAAGCCCAATTATGAGATGATCCGATCACTTTTTTTTTTTTTTTTTAGCAGCCTATTAGCGATAATCGTGAAAAAAAAGTGGGTTGCGAGAATTGAGGAAACCTTGATGTAGGGTGATGGGTAATGGTGAGTGAATGGGTGGGGTGATGGGTAATGGGTGTGGGGTGATGGGTGAGTGAATGGGTGGGGGTGATGGGTTGGGGGTGATGGGTGATGGGTGTGGGAATAGGTGGGGGGTGATGGGTAATGGTAAATATAAGCGAAAGTGTGTCTGTCTGTCTGTCTGTCTGTGGTGTGTGTGTGTGTGTGTGTGTGTGTGTGTGTGTGTGTGTGTGTGTGTGTGTGTGTGTGTGTTGTGTCTGGTATAGGTTCCGCCCCCCGTGGGCGCAATCACCTCAAATGGCACATTTTTGGAACCGGGTTGACCAGGGGAAGGTTTTAAGCCCAATTATGAGATGATCGGATCACTTTTTTTTTTTTTTTTTTTTAGCAGCCTATTAGCGATAATTGTGAAAAAAAAGTGGGTTGCGAGAATTGAGGAAAGTATGTAGGGTGTAGGGTGATGGGTAATGGATTGAGGATGTAGGGTGATGGGTAATGGGTGAAGTGAATGGGTGGGGTGATGGGTAATGGGTGTGGGTGATGGGTGAGTGAATGGGTGGGGGTGATGGTTGGGGGTGATGGGTGAGGGAATAGGTGGGGGGTGATGGGTAATGGGTGAGTGAATGGGTGTGTGGTGATGGGTAATGGGTGAGTGAATGGGTGGGGGGTGATGGGTAATGGGTGAGTGAATGGGTGGGGGGTGATGGGTAATGGGTGAGTGAATGGGTGGGGGGAATACATACATTTCTACATCCATGATTTCAGGAAAGTTAGAAGGGGCTACCTGGAGAGTCCGTGTTTGGTGGGCCGAAGGCCCACCAAACACAGGTGGTGGGCCGAAGGCCCACCACCAATAGCCCTCCGCAGGAGCTAGCCAAAAAGCCCGCCCGGAGGGCGGCTTTGCGGCTAGTATATATATAAAATCCTAATTTATGGTAACCAAAAAAAATATGCGTCAATTCCAGAATGTTTTTTGAATGATAAAAAATATATATAATGTCATAATTTATAGTAAAAAAAAAAAAAAAGTGTCAAATCCCAACTTTTTTAGCTGCCTTCAAACACGTTACGAACAGGTCACAGATCCATCAAGGCACGTGCTACAACAGGCGAGCGACTCTGACCTTCACACTGACCTCGCCTCACCTCGCCTCACGCAGCTAACGACGCACACACAACTATATGTCAACACGAAACTATTATCCAAAACAAACAAAACATTACTGGAAAAACAAAATATGGAACTCACTCTGACTGATTTTATTTTGTTATCGTGAACGTCCAAAGGTCAAAGAGCAGCTTCCTGTAAGAGGATTTCGCGTCATTTAGCAAGTGTAAATAGTTAAAAATAATATCGTCCATTAAAAGTGACCGTACTTCATAGGGTTTACCATTGTATTTTGTATTTTTTGGTATTTATCCATGTATTTTTCTATTATTTTGAGTTAGGAATGAGGTCAGGACGGAGTGTTTAGCATGTCCATCACACGGACGGAACATAAACAAGTCCTGACACGTTCAAACAGACACAGAATCAATGCATGAAAAATAACACAGCTACCACGCCCTCCCCCTCCTCTTTCCCCTCTCTCTCCCCTCTTTTCCTCCTCCTTCCCCTCTCTCTCCCCCCCTCCTCCTTTCCCTCTCTCTCCCCTCTCCCTCCTTCCCCATCCCCTCACTCTCTCCCTCCTTCCTCTCTCTATCCCCTCCCTGTTTCCCCTCTCTCTTTCCCCTCCTCCCCCTCCCTCCCCTCTCTCTCTCCTTCCCCTCTCCCTCCTTCTCCCCCTCATCCTTCCCCTCTCCCTCCTCCTTCCATTCTCCCTCCACTCTTCCCCATCCCCCTCCTTCCCCTCTCTCTCCCCTCCCTGTTTCCCCTCTTCCCCTCCTCCTAGCTCGTCCTCCCCTCTAACATTGGCCCTTGCGTCAGTGAAGTTTAAAGTTACACAACTTATTCGTTACCTCCAGCCCTCTGTGTGTGTGTGTGTGTGTGTGTGTGTGTGTGTGTGTGTGTGTGTGTGTGTGTGTGTGTGTGTGTGTGTGTGTGTGTGTGTGTGTGTGTGTGTGTGTGTGTGTTGTGTGTTGTGTGTGTGTGTGTGTGTGTGTGTGTGTGTGCGTTCTCTCGTTATATTTGGAGATTCCTTTATGTTCTGAAGTTCAAGAGACATGTAGATATAACAGACTAGGAATAATCAACCAATCAATCAATCACTCCATAAAACAAAGTGCATTAGTGTATGTTAATCCCCATTGGGAGTAATGTATGTATGTATAACACTCTGTTTCAAAGGCAAATGATGGTATATTCACTCTTTCAAACACCCAACACATGAAAAGAGTGAGAGAGAGAGAGAGAGAGAGAGAGAGAGAAGAGAGAGAGAGAGAGAGAGAGAGAGAGAGAGAGAGAATAGAGGACGTGGCATTCAAACATACGCTATACCAAAATAAAACAAGAAAAATACACGTACTAGCAACACACCACAAACAAAAACAAGAAGAAAAAAATGCGTATCACAAAAACCAAACAAAAAATAACAGAAAACATAACAAAAAAAAAGAGAAAACACAAGACAATACCAAGAGAGACAAAAAAAAAAAAAATTTACAAAAACAACTACATCAAAAAGACAAAAGAAAACACTTAAAATCAAAACAAAGAGACAACAAAACAATACAAGGCGTGATCAAAAGGTCAATAAACTGGAGCTGTCTAATTACAAAGGGAGATTTGGGCCGCCGTTCGCGTCATTACAGAGCCAAAGAACCATTAGCACGCCGGGTAATTAGTCTGTGTCTCGCGCCCTCCACGCCACCACGCCTCTGGATTAGCCCTAATGACATTCAACTGTACCCCCCCATGTCTTCTTCCTCCTCCTTCTCCTTCTCCTCCTCTTCTTCTTCTTCCTCCTCCTCCTTCTCCTTCTCCTCCTCTTCTTCTTCCTCCTCCTCCTCCTTCTCCTCCTCCTCCTTCCAACTGCATCCCCCAAGTCTTCCCCCTCCTCCTCTACGCCGCCTCCTCCTCCTCCTCCTCTCCTTCCTCCTTCCAACTGTACTCCCCAAGTCTTCCTTCCTCCTCCTCCTCCTCCTCGTCCTCCTCCTCCTCCTTCCAACTGCATCCCCCAAGTCTTATCCCCCCCAAACGCCTCCTCCTTCTCCTCCTCTTCCTCCTCCTTCTCTTCCTCTTCTTCCTCCTCCTCCTCCTCCCTCTCCTCCTCCTTCCAACTGCATCCCCCAAGTCTTCCCCCTCTCCCTCCAAGCCTCTTCTTCTTCCTCCTCCTCCTCCTCCTCCTTCTAACTGCACCCCCGAAGTCTTCCTCCTCCTCCTCCTCCTCCTCCTCCTCCTCCTCCTCCTCCTCCTCCTCCTATGTATACCTCTTCCTCCTTCCAACTGCATCCCCCAAGTCTTCCCCTCCTCCTCCTCTTCCTCCTCCTCCTTCCAACTCCCTCTCGTCTCTATCTTCATCTCCTTACTCGTCTCTACTTATTCCCCAATGACACACCACATACACAAACACATACTCTCTTTCTCTCTCTCTCTCTCTCTCTCTCTCTCTCTCTCTCTCTTCTCTCTCTCTCTCTCTCTCTCTCTCTCTCTCTCTCTCTCTCTCTCTCTCTCTCTCTCTCTCTCAAACCACAGAAAACAGGAAATAGTAGTCAAATAAATGTATAGTCTGACCTAAATTGACCTAAGATATCGCGCCGAATGACCGGACTCGCGTGCAGGCAGGACCAAAAATTGAGCTAATTGGATCAAACAAAAACAAAAAATAAGCCACTGATGTTTTTTCTTCACTTTATGGAAATTATAAAACGCGAAATGACTACACGAGGAGAGGAGAAGCTAAATAAAAGTTAGTCAGGTTATGCAATCTTATTTTAGCCACCAGATACTTAAGCTTACTCACTTATTAAGTTGAAGAGTTTCCTAAGAGCGTGTGTACAAGCTTCTGATCTCCTCTCTTAACCCCTTCACGCCCAGATCTTTCCTTGACTATGAAAAATCGTCTGTTGTTAGCCATAAAATTACGAGAAGTAACTGAATAAACCAAATTAGTTAGTGGACAAGGATACTAAACAGGTCATATCTATTAAATATTGCCTATATGTCCTACAAAAATCGTCTAATGGCACCCAAATTGCAATGGAAATTACGTTATGGGCCTCAAGGGGTTAAGCCAGTGAAGGGCCAGGTAGATCCAGGATGCCTCAGGAACCATCATTTTAAATATAAGGTCGTGAAAATGCAGCCAAACTTTCCTCATAGCCTACCATTCTCTCCTCTCTTTTACCTGGGTTTTAAAGACTTTTTCTCGTGTTCTTTTCATCTTATATTCTCTTTCAGCCTTTCGGTCATTGATTTCTGTTTCCTTTTATCCATTTTGCTGTGTTGTTTTTAGTTTTTCTTTAGCTTTTCATTCTATTCCTGTTTCTCTAACTTTGTCAACCACACACTCTCTCTCTTAACTCTCTCTCTCTCTCTCTCTCTCTCTCTCTCTCTCTCTCTCTCTCTCTCTCTCTCTCTCTCTCTCTCTCTCTCTCTCTCTCTCTCTCTCTCTCTCTCTCTCTCTCTCTCTCTCTCTCTCTCTCTCTCTCAATTTTCAACCTTTAATTCAATCTTTCCTACCTTCCACAATCCACAATTTTCATTTTTACAACCTTCCTTCTTTCCGTAATATTTGCAAAACATCGAATCTCGCCACTTCCTTTGCTTTTTGTCTCCTCCTGTGCCTCCTCCTTCCTTTCCATTTTCCACCGTCTCCTCCTCCTCTTCCTGCTCCTCCTCCTCCTCCTCCTCCTCCTCCTCCTCTTCCTCTTCCTCTTCCTCTTCCTCTTCCTCATCCTCCTCTTTCTCCTCTTAATGTGGTTGGTTTTCTGCCTCATCTCAAGTGACTTTCCTTCTAATTTTCTTTTTCTTCCTTTCCTCTCTCTTTATACCCCTCTCTAGCCGTGTACATGTTCACCACACACACACACACACACACACACACACACACACACACACACACACACACACACACACACACACACACACACACACATACACACACACACACACACACACACACACACACACACAAACAAACTGTATAAACCACAAATTCCATGGCTTTCCTTCCTGTTTTTCTTCCTTTTCCTCCTCCTCATTCTCCTCCTCTTCCTCTTCCTCTTCATTCTCCTCCACTTCTTTGCCCACTAATCAGAGTCATACATTTTAAACACTTCCACTCAACCCTAAGAACGTCTCAGCTTCAGCGACTCTGCCTCTTTTTTTGTGGTAAGAAGCGTAAAACACATAAAAAGAAATGCACTTAACCGAGAGAGTGAAAAGGCTTCCCCTCGAACGCACTTTCCCGACTCACCACACTCCATGACTCACCCTTTGGTAAGAAAGAAGGAAACGGAGATAAGATAAGATAGAGAGGGAAGTGGAGAGAGAGAGAGAGAGAGAGAGAGAGAGAGAGAGAGAGAGAGAGAGAGAGAGAGAGAGAGAGAGAGAGAGAGAGAGAGAGAGAGAGAGAGAGAGAGAGAGAGAGATGATGCAGAGAGCAAGAGATGTTGTTCCATATCTTGTCTTTGAGATTTGTTTTCATTCCTTGTCTCTTCTTCGTTTCTCTTCTCTCTCTTCTCTCTCTCTCCTTTCTTCTCTCTCTCTCTCTTCTCTCTCTTCTCTCTCTCTCTCTCTTATCGTGTTGCATCGCCCTGTTTTCTCTTTCTTTTATTGTGGTTTTTTCTCCAATGTCCCTTCCAGGTTTTCTCTCATCCTTTCTCCGTGTTTTCATTTCCTCGCTATTAACCTTCCCTTCTTCGTTTCTTTGTCTCTCTCTCTCTCTTTATTCTTTCTCTTGTTACCTCGCTCGATGTTTTCTCTGCCGAGGGAATCACTTGGACAGTCAACAGAGAGCTTTTATACCTTCTTAAAAATCTCTTCGTTAAAATAGAGAAAACGAGAGAGAGAGAGAGAGAGAGAGAGAGAGAGAGAGAGAGAGAGAGAGAGAGAGAGAGAGAGAGAGAGAGAGGAGAGAGAGAGAAGAGAGAGAGAGAGAGAGAGAGAGAGAGGAGAGAGAGAGAGAGAGAGAGAGAGAGAGAGAGAGAGAGCAAAAACTATAAATTAAATATACTTCAGTCTATAAGGATCCTTGCACTATTTCCTTTATATAAATTGCACCATTAACATCAAACACAAGAAAATATCAAATCCCACTTAATTGTTGAAGGTGAAATAAACTTTTGTTCATGTGGAAGTTATTGTCACTTCGGTAATAATATTTTTCGGTGACATAATTTCGTACCAAATTTCCCGTAAAATCAAAAATACTTATATGGGTTCGAATACTTTTATTATGAGCCTGATTTCGTCCAGTTAAGGTATTCTATTTTATAAAGGTTTCAGACTCCTTTTCTATTTTTTAAAGGTTTCAGACTCTTTTTCTTTTTTTTAGAGGTTTCAGACTCCTTTTCTATTTTTTAAAGGTTTCAGACTCTTTTTCTTTTTTTAGAGGTTTCAGACTCCTTTTCTATTTATTAAAGGTTTCAGACTCCTTTTCTATTTTTAAAGCATTCAGACTCCTTTTCTATTTATTAAAGGTTTCAGACTCCTTTTCTATTTTTAAAGCATTCAGACTCCTTTTCTATTTATTAAAGCTTTCAGACTCCTTTTCTATTTATTAAAGCTTTCAGACTCCTTTTCTATTTATTAAAGCTTTCAGACGCCTTTTCTATTTTTAAAGCATTCAGACTCCTTTTCTATTTTTCAAAGGTTTCAGTGTCCTTTTGGTGGACTTTCGGCGAGGTGAAGCAGCAAGAAAGTTTTGGGTTGAATGGCGAAGCGCTAACTTGGGTGTAACTTGACGCGGATTGACCAAGTTTGTTTTGAAGTGATGGAGTGATTTCTGGCGGGAAAAACTGACGGTGGCGGACATTTCAGAGAGGGAACCGTGCACCATATGACGATAGACTGATAGATAAACAGACTCAGGTTGATAGTATAATTATTGAATATACTCTTATAAAACCTTCTTAGCCTTAACCGAAGATTTGAATATAGAGTTCTCCATCGATGAAAAATTAGAAATAGGAAAATAACTAGAGATAACCAATTAAAAATAATCAATATATATTTATACAAGCTAAACAAAATATACAAAACAGTGAAAAAAACAGTTTATGGCTATGAGAAAAATGGAAAAACTAAAAAAGTAACTCAAATGTTATAAAATGTGTTGCTCAGTCTATTTTTTATCCCTTGTTGTGATGCTGAAATCTACCGCTCTTGTGTTCAATGTCTGTGGTGTTGCAATCAAGTTTTCTGTGTTGCTGTTCTGGTGTGATGTTGTGATGTTCTCTATGCTGTGTGCTGCTCCGCCCTTGTACTGCTTTACTTCATTGTGTTCTGTCTTTCTCTGTGCTGTTGTTGTCCTCTAGCAGAACACTCTCGAGGCAAAACCCCTGACTCTATATTATCAAAAATCCTTTCTCTGTCTCGTCAGTTTTTTCTACACGTCCCTCACATCCTTCCTTCCTTCCTTCCTTTCTTGTTTGTTTTTCTTGTCTCTCCCCACCCTCTCTCTCTCTCTCTCTCTCTCTCTCTCTCTCTCTCTCTCTCTCTCTCTCTCTCTCTCTCTCTCTCTCTCTCTCTCTCTCTCTCTCTCTCTCTCTCTCTAATTGCCTGGTGACTGCCCAATATTGACTCACCTCCATTGCCTTCCCTCGCAATCACTTCCTTCTGCCATTTTTTCGTCCTCAACTCTTCACGAATTTCCTTAATTACTTCGATGACGTCTTCTGTTTTTTTCCCTGGGTCATCATTCAGTCCGATTCAAGTTCTCTCTCTCTCTCTCTCTCTCTCTCTCTCTCTCTCTCTCTCTCTCTCTCTCTCTCTCTCTCTCTCTCTCTCTCTCTCTCTCTCTCTCTCTCTCTCTCTCTCTCTCTCTCTCTCTCTCTTTTTTTTTTTTTTTTTTTTTTTTTTTTTACCTTTATTCTTATAGGTTTTACAGTCAGGAGCTTCAGCTGGACTACTGAGAACTATCTTTGACTTTAAGAATGTGTAAATTATTCCTAGCTTAACATACATACATGGGTTACTATTCTAAATTATCTATTTCTCTAATTCACTAATTCACTACTAAATGAATTTTACATGTACATGTGTTACTATTCTAATTTTACATTTTATTTTTCAGTACTACTAATATATATATAGACATAGTTGAACTTAAGCAGGGTTTACAGGTTTATAGGTAGGTACTTATACTATGGCTGCTTTATCCAAGCGTTCACAGCACTCTTGAAGGTCTGGAGTGACGAGGTAGAGTGAAGCTGTGTCTGCTGTACCATTCGGTTCCACATTCTTGTGTAGCGCGGAAGGAAGGAACGCAGAGAGGTCTCCGTCCTGGCAAAAGGGACGATCAGTTGATGGTCCCTGGTAGCAGCAGTTCGTGTGGTGTGGCCGTGTGGTCTTGCCCAGGGCTGTCGGAGAGCAGCCAGGTGCGGGACATGCTGCTTGTGTGTCTTGTAAACGACGCACAGACCTGCTACGTCGCGACGCTGCTGCAAGGGTTGCAGAGGAGGGAGAAGCTGGTCCTGCAGAGCCTTCAGACGTATTAACCGTTGGGCTCGGGCCTGTACCTTGTCAAGAAGGCTCAGGTACGAAGGGGGGCAGGAAGACCACGTGAGAGGGGCGTAATCCATAAGGGAGCGGACTTGAGCTGCATATAAGGTGGTGATCCCTTGGGAGTCAAGAAGGTGTGAGACACGCCGGACACAGCTAAGTTTCCAGGCGGCTTTCCTTGCAATGGTTCGGATGTGGTCGGTGAAGGTCAGGACGCTATTCACTTCCACCCCAAGTATGGAGATGAACGTCTGCAGGGACACCGGCCTCCCACCCAGTAAGATGGTAGGGATGGGAGTATCAGGAGGACGTTGTCGTCGGGAGATGAGCATCGCCTGGGTTTTCTCTGGAGCGAGATCCACTTGCCATCGACGACCCCATGAGATGACGGTTTGGAGGACCTGATTTATGTGAGCGACAGTCGTGCGGTGATCACCAATGTCGCAGGGGAATGTAAGGGTGCAGTCATCGGCATATGCATGTGCCTCTGGGATGAGCTGGAGCAAGTCATTGAAGAATACATTCCAGAGGAGAGGGCCGAGCACACTGCCCTGTGGGACGCTGGCAAAGATCGGGTGTTCCTCTGAGGTTTGACCGTCCACCACCACTCTAAGAAATCTGTCCCGCAGGTAGTCTTGTAGTAGGAGCAGCAGATGACCGCGGACACCCAAACTGCTCAGTTTGGTGATGAGGCCGTGATGCCACACCCTGTCAAATGCTCCTGCAATGTCAAGGGCAATGACGTATGTGTCCTTTCTTTGGTCAAGACGCTTATGCCATGTGATGGACAGATGGAGCAATAGGTCGGCCGCTGACCTGTTTACTCGGAAGCCAAATTGCTTGATGTTAAGAAGGTGGTGTGATGTAAAGAAAGACGATATCTTGTCGGCAATTATAGCTTCCAGCGTCTTGCCAAGAACTGATAAAAGGGAGATGGGCCTATAGTTCTTGGGGTCAGTTCTTTTTCCTTTCTTATGTATTGCCACCACTCTGGCAGCCTTCCACAGGGTGGGCCACCTTCCAGTAGTGAGGCAGTGCTGAAAGATAGTAGCAAGGGGCGTTGCTAGCTGAGAGGCGCTCTCTCTCTCTCTCTCTCTCTCTCTCTCTCTCTCTCTCTCTCTCTCTCTCTCTCTCTCTCTCTCTCTCTCTCTCTCTCTTTTGTCCACTCCTCGCTTCGTGTCTCCTGCCACAGTACAGGCAACTCCTTTTTCCCTGACACTAATCTGTTCTGTGATAGACAACGGGAAGGTAAAAGTATAAACCCTTTGACGTTTCAGAAAAGGTGTGGAAAACAGAATACAGTCAGGCGTTTGGGAGCGTCTCTCTCTCTCTCTCTCTCTCTCTCTCTCTCTCTCTCTCTCTCTCTCTCTCTCTCTCTCTCTCTCTCCTCTCTGACTCAAGGCATACACACAAAAAGCAAGCAAGCCAGTTGTTATAAATGACTGCTGTCCAAAACACATGAACACGAATAAATCTTGAGGTACCTACATATACCTTTCTGTTTGTGCTGTTTTGATTATACTTTTTATGATATTTTTCTATTTCGATTTTTGCTTTTGTTTATGCTCTAAGATGACAACGATATTTAGTGGTAGTTGCGGTGGCGGTGGTGGTGGTGGTGGTGGGGTTGGGGGTTGGGGTGGTGATAGTGGTGGCGATGGTGGTGGAGGATCCGAGTTTCCCTGCGCCTGAACTAAAAAAAAAAAAATAACAACATGAAAAGAAAGAAACGTAGAAGAAGCCTTATCAGATTATTCATAGCTCTACTATACTAGGAGTAGTGTAGATATATAGAGGTGAAAATACGGCCACTATGTACAGTACTATGGGTAAAACAAGTATCGGTGCATAGGGGTCCGATGAATACTGTAAACATTCGGTCAAATGCTGATGATATGGGAGGGTTTTCGTTTTCTTCGTTCCGTAGTGTCAGAATGTTTCACGCATATAGTGCACCGATACTTGTTTTACCCATAGTACATTCACCCTAAGAGTCTTGTCTTATTAAAAAGCTAAACGCACATTGAGACGCAGGCGATACAGGCGACACAGCACAGAGCAGGGTAGAAAACTGCATCTCACTGTTTTAAATGTTAGCGCGCACGTTGGCACGCAGGGCAGCACAGCGCAGGTGCAGATCTGTGTCGGTCTGCGCCACGCAGTCGTTGGAACGCAGTTTTCTGCACACGTGCGGCACAGCCACTCATCCTGCCACGAGTTCTCACGATGTCATCATCCACTGAGGAACTTATTGAGGCTGTCCGCCATCAAAGAGTGCTATATGACACTAGTCATCCTGAATACATGAAAGGAGCTTACAAAGACCAGATATGGAGTGATATTGCACGCACTCTACAATTTAAAGATGGTGAGTATATTGCCGTATGAAAATTGTTATCATGAACTTCTATATACGACTTTTGAGGTTATTGCAATATTAAAATATAGCTCTTGGTATAAAGCATTTATTTATTGTAGTCAGCAATTATCAGGTGATTCTATGAAAACTACTGTGTGATGCAAATTGTATTACACAACGAACGTAACGAAAATAATACCCTGCCTAAATCCTTATCATTTCTTCCACTTCATCACTACCCTTTTCCACTTATTCCTCCCTCTCTTCATCTAGTATTTTTCCTGGCGAACTTTCTCTGTTTGCCAAGGCAGACTTCCTGTTGCTGAATTGAAGTACAGCTTGAACTTCTCTCTCACTTGAAATGCTGAGGTAGTACATCTAGAAGCAATTTTTGTTAATGCTACCAGTTGGTTATCGAGCAATGTCTCAAGTTTCTCATGTTCATCTGTTGACATTTGTGTACCCAAGTAATTGTGAAGAACACAAGCCGCCTTTACCACGTTATCAACAGTATCTACCTTTATAGTAAATGGGCGCCTGAATACCCTGAATCGAGAAGCCAATATACCAAAGGCACATTCAACTGTTTGCCTTGCTCGTGACAGTCTGTAATTAAATACTTTGTTCTCAAATCTGTCCTTTGTCTGTGATTTAGGATATAGATTATCTAGCAGTGGAAATGCAGCATCACCGACAAACATATATGGCAGTTCTGCTGCCCTCCTGCTGGGGGTGGTGCGTGCCGCCCCACCCCCCCGATGAACACTAAGGAGCGGGAGTGACCTCACGCCCCGCCCACCTGTGACCTAACTGTGGCTGCGGCTACAGCGGCGGGCTGATGCCCGCTCATTTATTACTGCTTTTTATGTATATATGTATGTGTATGTGTATTACGTATATATATTATGTAATAGATGTAAATAAATCAAATAAAAAAAAAAAAAAAATACTCCTTCAAGGGGCTTTGGTGTAGGAATGAATGTTCAAGGATTTGTTTAGAATTTTCTTTCCAAGTGCAGAGTTGGTAAAAACATGTCCATCACTAAACCGACCCATCGATCCCCTGTCGATTGTAGTGAATTTATATTCAGAGTCAACAGTGGCCATCAAAACAATTGAACATGAATGCTGATAATTAAAGAATGAAGAGCCACTCTTTGTTGGTTTTTGGATGCATATATGTTTTCCGTCAATCGCTCCGAGACAATGTGGAAAGTGACACTTTTTCTCAAAATCACATGCCACTTTCTCCCATGTTTCCAGTGTGGGTTCTGATAAATACAGAAGTTGCATGTTGTTCCACACAAAAGTTGCTACTTGGCTGACGATATTTGACACGGTGCGATCCCCCATTCTGTAGCTATAACCGATGCTTTTGTAGGAATCTCCAGTAGCCAGATAGCTGAAGAAAAAAATATTGGACTCGAATATGATTTCACATTTGTTTAACTCCTTAATATCTCTCTCTCTCTCTCTCTCTCTCTCTCTCTCTCTCTCTCTCTCTCTCTCTCTCTCTCTCTCTCTCTCTCTCTCTCTCTCTCTCTCTCTCTCTCTCTCTCTCTCTCTCTCTCTCTCTCTCTCTCTCTCTCTCTCTTTCTCTCTCTCTCTCTCTCTCTACAGTGTCTGATTGTCATTTGCCTGTTTCGTTTTATTGCAGGGGCTGCCGCAAAGGAAGCTTGGCTGAAAATACGTAACTGTCATCGTGACGCCCTCAAGAGGCAAACTAAATTAAAGTGTACAAGTGGATCACGTGCTGTTGTCATTAAGCAATGGAAATATCAGCAACAAATGGAATTTTTGGTACCATACATGACCAACAGAGAGACAAGCTCGAATGTCACTTGGACTGACAACGGCAGTCAACTGACAGTTGAAGGTGATATTAGTTCAGACGAAGAAATGAGTGCACCTCCCACCACTGCTTCACGTGAAAATTTGACCCCCGGTGACGTTCATCATGATTTTGATGCTGTTATTGCTGATGATGCTGATGATGCTGATGATGTCGACCCTTCAGCTTATTCAAAAGATATAAAGAAAAAGAAACTTTCAGACACTCGAAAAAAGAAAACAGATCTTACTGTTCTGCTCAAGGAATCCATCTTAAGTCATGAAGAGAGCGCCAAAAACAGAGCACTTGAAAGGAAAAAGATGGAGGAAAAATTAAGACCGCAGGAAACAGATCCCCTGTATAACTTTTTCATGACCATGTACGGAACCACGGCTAAAATGCCAGCACAGCACATGATCAAGAGAGAAGTATTCCGTATAGTTTCAGACGCTGAAGAGACATTGGTATTAGTATGTCCCCTTATCTACAAGGTCATTCCTCTCACTCCTCGTCAGGTCCTACTACTCGTGTGTACACCTACTGATCCATCTACTGCTGATATGCCACAGTGTTCACAACAGCATTCATCCAGTGATTTCCCATCAAATTACTGTACGTTTTGAAAGCCATTTGTGTGATTATGATGTTCATCTATGTTGAGTCTCTCTCTCTCTCTCTCTCTCTCTCTCTCTCTCTCTCTCTCTCTCTCTCTCTCTCTCTCTCTCTCTCTCTCTCTCTCTCTCTCTCTCTCTCTCTCTCTCTCTCTCTCTCTCTCTCTCTCTCTCTTTCTCTCTCTCTCTCTCTCTCTCTCTCTAAAAGTATGCTAATTAAAACTATTTTTTCTATCATTTTTCTTTCTACATTTCTCGATTAAATTGAAATTATTGAGACATTATTATGAACCTACATAAACGGAAACTGTTTATCTCTGAAAGTATGCTGCTTACAATTTATTTTTTTATTATTTCTTCTTTCTACATTTGTCTATTAAAATGAAATTACGGAGACATTGTCATGAATCTACATAAACTATATAAACGGAAACTGTTTATCTACTGTACAAGATTTTTGCTTCACTCCCTATGTATCTTAAAAAACATCTAAATAAAAACAAATTCACCTTAAAAACACAGCCACTTTTTCTCTGCTCCCGATTGGTTTTTGAGAGTTACATCCATCAGAAGATATGTCATTTTGTACAATACTGTGCACATCTTCAAACTGATCTCTGCTTAATCGAAAATAATTCATGTATCTATCATCAGACAGCTCCGAAGTTAAAACAAATTCTCCGCGTGTATTCCTCTTTTCCATATATGCACTCCTCCACAATGATCTCTTTCTTTTACAAATGTAATACAATAGCATAACTTTCTCCATCTCATTATCTAGTAAGTCGGACTCTGATAAAATAAGGTTTTCTAAGCTTTCTTTTGCGACAGCCATGACCACAGTACCGCACAGGATGACAGACTGCATCACAATGTGCGCACCACACCTGTGCTGCCCTGTGTTCTCCTGCCTTGCCCTGCCCTGCTCTGCGCTGCCCTGCGTCTCAATGTGCGCTTAGGCTTAGGCAGGTTCTAGGCAGGAGAGAGCATCTTGGAATCCCTTCATGCTTTCTAACTCCAAGCTGATATATAGAGGTGAAAATACGGCCACTATGTACAGAACACTCGCCCTAAGAGTCTTGTCTTAGGGACCTTGGGGACCTTGATTCGATTCCTTCGATTCATTCAAGGGACCTTGCTATTGGCTGGCTGTGAGAGTAGTCAAGATAGCCTTGATGGCGTGCGGACCAATCAGAAGGCAGGCAGCCAGGCAGCCAGGCGGGAGACTCGGAGGGCAGCCTGGAGTTGGTGACTCCCTCACCCCGGAGTTCCAAGATCGGCAGCCAGGCGGGAGACTCGGAGGGCAGCCTGGAGTTGGTGACTCCCTCACCCCTGAGTTCCAAGATCAAGTAAAAAAAAGATCCTTAATATTGCGGGGCTACCTGCAATCACAGCCTCTCGAAGAGTAAAGGCTGACCAGGATGTCTCAGACCCCAGAAGTATCCTGCTCAGCTCACCTCCCAGAAGGCAAGCACGTGACTGCCATCCACCTGGCGGCCCAGTGCATCAACACCTGTCTGTGCTATAGCCAGGGCCGCTGCCTTCCCATCGCCGCCATACACCTGCACCCACACAGCTGTGAGCTCCGCGATAGCTTCAAGGATTTCCGTCAGTGTAACGTGACACTGTACGAAGAATATATTAATACTCTTGAGGCCGACGCTATTGTTAAGATCAAGATTAAGCGAGGACGTAAAACCCTGCGTAAGAAGATCATCCAAGCGGGACGTCTGATTCAGTACTTACAGGAACAAAGTATTTATGGAGGCAAAGTTGACCTGTCAGTAGATGTGTTTTCGTTCACGCCGCTGACGGCGTCTTTGAAAGTAAAATATTCCCGCGAAGAGCTTCCCGAGATCGTCAGGAATCTGGTGAGCTGCGGGCCCCTGAAGGCGAACTCCCTCCCGGCGTGGGAGAGCCGCGCGCCGCCGAGCCTCACCAAGATGACGACGTGGCGGCCGCCGACCGAACTCTGCCCGCTGCGGAGGAGGCAGAAGACGTGGTGGTGGAAGAGAAGGACACGAGTGCCTCGGAGGCAGCATCCCCGATCACCACCGAGGCACCAGCCGAGGCGGTGCTCTGCGAGGAGGACGTGAGCCACACGGCGGCAGTAGAGGCAGAGCGCACCATCCACGTCCCCACGCGTCAATGGCGAAGAATGATGGGGCAACAAGGATCACTTGTAAGCCGCCCTATTTTTGTGGAAGGGATTCGAGGTACAAATGTAGAAGTGGTTCCAACAATAGGAGTAAGAATGACCCGAGTAGCTGGAATGGAAGTTTCTCGAGGCGTGAGACTGGCACTGGCTCAAGCAACACTAATAGAAGTGACACGAGACCTGGGGATGGAGGTGGCTGGAGCAACAGAACTAATAGTTGTTCCAGCAACACGACTAACAGTTTTTCCAGCAACACTACTAACAGTTGTTCGAGCAACAGGGCTAGAAGTGACACGGAGAAGAAAAATAAAGAGACTCGCATTCCAAGTATCAGAGTTGAAGTCTTGGTTTGATAACTTGATGGAGTTGGAAGTTTATGGGAGTAGCAGAGGTAGCGTGCAGGAAGCAGGATCGGTGATGGTGAGGCACTGCGAAGCCCGGGCACCGGCCTGGACGTGTTGGACCCTGTGTTCCTTTCAGGAGGTGCGGGTTGGCTTACAGACTTACATCAAGATACAGTGCATAAAGGTATATTACAGACATAACAGATCGGTGATGGTGAGGCACTGCGAAGTCCTGGTACCGGCCTGGATGTGTTGGACCCTGTGTTCCTTCCAGAAGGCGCGGGTTGGGCTACAGATGCACAACAAGATACAGTGCGGGCAGGAGCTGATCATCGACAGCTGCTCATCGATGTGGGATGCAATGTTGCTGCCCAACCGGCAATTTCAACAGGTCACCCTCGCCCTAAGGGAACAAGAAAGCATGACGCTGGAGGAAAACGTGATGAGGATTGAGCATCAGATTATCTTCCACGAGGAGGATATTTCGTTTCTTGAGGACACACGCAAACTCGCGTTGCCGGAGCCCCGGCAGCAGGATTGTGGCTCCCGCTGCTCCGTCCTGCCTATGGTGCCCAGCGATCTGCTGTGGCTGGCGCTGATCCTCGACAGCCGGGCCATCGACGGCTGCTCCTCGGTGTGGGACGCTGTACTGCCGCCCCACCAGGAATACCAGGAGAACGCCCGCGCCCCAGGGAAACAGGATGGCCTCACCCTGGAGGGGAAGGAGACGGAGCACCAGACTACCTTCCAAGAAGAAGTAATGTCACTTTTTGAAAACACCCTCAACCTCCTGCTATCGGAGACGCAGGAGCAGCATCTCGGCTCCCACTGCTCCTCCCTGCCAATGGTGCGCCTCTGGCTGGAGCTTCTCGCACTCACCGCGCAAAAGGCGCCACGTTTGAAGGTGCAAAACAAAGAGCGAAACGGTGGCCGAGATCGAAGCGCCAAAATTGTCCTCGGCAAGGAAAAGGATGCCGCGAAATCGAACGAGCGCTGTAAGATCGAGGCCAAGGAGCCGCGTGCTCGGACGACAGCGACCCCAGTGGCAGACTGTACAGGTGGAAACATCTTGTACCGCGAGGACACTGTAATGCGTGATGGCGGGGCTGTTTCAAACCTGAGAGTGGTACAGTTGCCTGCTCTGCCCGAGGGGACCGCGCGCGTGGCCTGGGCACGTCACGTGGCTGCCATCAAGGGGCGCCAGAGGGTGATGGCTCTGAGGCCAGGCCAGACTGGCGCCAGCCGCTGCAGCTCCGTGGCGCGAGGAACAGCCGCCACAGCACAGCCGCAACGAGATTCCGGCGCACAGCGTGCAGCGACAACTGATCGCCGCGAGTACCACAGCGCCGGGCAAGGGCGTGTGCAGCGTAGAGAACAACAGGCCCTGGCGACAACGAATCCAGCGGTCGATGGGAAAAAGTCAAGACATTCCATCATTTTACAAGGTAAGGATAACAGTAGGCGGGAAAACAAGGCCGCCTTAGCTGTGAGATTACAGACAAATCCTCCGAAACCGTTGGATCCCGCGCGTGGCGCTAAGGCGCGCGGTAAAGCCTCTGTAGGAGAGGGGGAGAGTGGCAAGGTAAGAGGGGCAGACTTTCCTGCCCCGCCTCCAGGCCCCCCGCGTGTGGCGTGGGCACGGCAAATGGCTGCCGCCAAGGGGCGCCGCAGTGTGAAAGGGACAGACCTGCCTGCCCCGCCTCCGGGCCCAGCGCGTGTGGCGAAGAGTTGCAAGGTGAGAGGGGCAGAGCTGCCTGCCCCGCCTCCAGGCCCCGCGCGTGTGGCGTGGGCACGGCAAGTGGCTGCCGCCAAGGGGCGCAGCAGTAAGAGAGGGGCAGACCTGCCTGCCCCGCCTCCATGCCCCACGCGTGTGGCGTGGGCACGGCAAGTGGCTGCCGCCAAGGGGCGCCGCAGTAAGAGAGGGGCAGACCTGCCTGCCCCGCCTCCAGATCCCGCGCGTGTGGCGTGGGCACGGCAAGTGGCTGCCGCCAAGGGGCGCCGCAGTAAGAGAGGGGCAGACCTGCCTGCCCCGCCTCCGGGCCCCGCTGTGGTGGGCACGGAGGTGGCAACGAGACAGAGGGGCAGACCTGCCTGCCCCGCCTCCAGGTCCCCGCGCGTGTGGCGTCGGCACGACAAGTGGCTGCCGCTAAGGGGCGCCGCAGTAAGAGAGGGGCAGACCTGCCTGCCCGCCTCCGGGCCCCGCGCAAGTGGCGTGGGCACGGCAAGTGGCTGCCGCCAAGGGGCGCAGCAGTAAGAGAGGGGCAGAACTGCCTGCCCCGCCTCCGGGCCCCGCATGTGTGGCGAGGAGTGGCAAGGACAGAGGGGCAGACCTGCCTGCCCCGCCTCCAGGCCCCGCACGTGTGGCGTGGGCACGGCAAGTGGCTGCCGCCAAGGGGCGCCGCAGTAAGAGAGGGGCAGACCTGCCTGCCCCGCCTCCGGGCCCCGCGCGTGTGGCGTGGGCACGGCAAGTGGCTGCCGCCAAGGGCGCGCAGAAGAGGGGAGCGCTGCCCCGCCTCAGCCGCAGGTGGCGAAGTGGCAAGGACGGGGGCAGAACCTGCCTGCCCCGCCTCCGGGCCCCGCACGTGTGGCGTGGGCACGGCAAGTGGCTGCCGCCAAGGGGCGCCGCAGTAAGAGAGGGGCAGACCTGCCTGCCCCGCCTCCAGGCCCCGCGCGTGTGGCGTGGGCACGACAAGTGGCTGCCGCCAAGGGGCGCAGCAGTAAGAGAGGGGCAGACCTGCCTGCCCCGCCTCCGGGCCCCGCGCGTGTGGCGTGGGCACGACAAGTGGCTGCCGCCAAGGGGCGCAGCAGTAAGAGAGGGGCAGACCTGCCTGCCCCGCCTCCAGGCCCCGCGCGTGTGGCGTGGGCACGACAAGTGGCTGCCGCCAAGGGGCGCAGCAGTAAGAGAGGGGCAGACCTGCCTGCCACGCCTCCGGGACCCCGCGCGTGTGGCGTGGGCACGACAAGTGGCTGCCGCCAAGGGGCGCAGCAGTAAGAGAGGGGCAGACCTGCCTGCCCGCCTCCGGGCCCCGCGCGTGTGGCGTGGGCACGACAAGTGGCTGCCGCCAAGGGACGCAGCAGTAAGAAGAGAGGCAGACCTGCCTGCCCCGCCTCCGGGCCCCGCGCGTGTGGCGTGGAGACATGGCCGCCAAGGACCAGCAGTAGAGAGGCAGACCTGCCTGCCCCGCCTCCGGGCCCCGCGCGTGGTGGCCGAAGAGTGGTGGCCAAGGCACAGAGAGGGCAGACCTGCCTGCCCCGCTCCAGGCCCCGCGCGTGTGGCGTGGGCACGACAAGTGGCTGCCGCTAAGGGGCGCAGCGGTAAGAGAGGGGCAGACCTGCCTGCCCCACCTCCGGGCCCCGCGCGTGTGGCGTGGGCACGGCAAGTGGCTGCCACCAAGGGGCGCAGCAGTAAGAGAGGGGCAGGCCTGCCTGCCCCGCATCCAGGCCCCGCACGTGTGGCGAAGAGTGGCAAGGACAGAGGGGCAGACCTGCCTGCCCCGCCTCCAGGCCCCGCGCGTGTGGCGTGGGCACGACAAGTGGCTGCCGCCAAGGGGCGCCGTAGTGTGGCGACCTCGCAGGAAAAAGCCAGTCTGGCGCCACACGCTCTGGCCACAGGGAGTGATGAGCCACAACAACAGTCGTCACTATGAACCGCAGCAATAAGAATAACAAATGAATAACGTACAGTAACGAAGGGTTTAATTTTGTTGATTAATTCGCCATGCAAATAAGAAAA
The DNA here is from genome assembly GCA_016584305.1 of Chionoecetes opilio. NCBI lineage: Eukaryota > Metazoa > Arthropoda > Malacostraca > Decapoda > Majidae > Chionoecetes > Chionoecetes opilio. Next base: position 247,726 of record JACEEZ010004170.1, on the reverse strand, counting down.
GAAAAAAAGGTATACACAGGTTAGTGTATGTCAGCGTGTAAACGTCACCTACGCCAAAAGGTGAAGCGAGGACAGGCAAAACAGAGCCTGAGATCGAGGCCGTGACGCCCACTCCTGTACAGTGCGCGGAGCAAAGGTGGCAGTGGCAGGCGTCCCGCGGTGACGCGACCCGTGAAGGAGCTGCGACGCGCCGCGGTCACACACAGAGTGAAGTAATGACAACCAAGCCCACGTTTGCACAAGTGTTGAGATAGCAGCGGCAGGCGTCCCGGGGTGACGCCACCACCAGAGGAGCGGCGGAAAAAAAATATAGAAATTGACGGTTTCACAGCAACACACGATAACGGAATGGACACAAGGAAAAAAAGTTCATCTAAATCATTTCATGCACGCTTTCTACGACGTTCCTGCAAGGTGGCACAAGATGTATAGTTGTGCAATCTGTAATCGATGGTTAAGTGCCGATAACATATCCGTTTCGTGAGCTATGAGCCAACAGCCCCAGACACCCATGGCTCTTAATACCTCGCCCAAAGCAGGGAACTAAAAACTGCTCTCCAGGTATACATTAGGCTCAAGCTCGATATTCTTACTTGCAATCATCCTTCTATATTGATTACGTAACTTTATATATAGTAATATTATAAGAACTTCACGTGAATTTATAGAAGTACAAGAATCACTCACTTGAAAACATGATCATAAATTTCAGATTTATGAGAAAGTTTACGTCACCCATTTTCATTGTACTCAAACATGTGATTTTCGTCGATCATTATTTTATCCTATAAATGAGGCAGATATAATGTACGTACATGCACATCACAAGAGTATCAGTTCACATCTATAAGTCTCTCTTGGTGTGAAAACATTAACCGCTTGAGGCCCAGAACGTAATTTCCTTTGTATTTTGGCTGCCATTAGACTTATTTTAATGAATGTTAGCAATATACTATACATATGACCAGTTTAATACCCTTGTCTATTAGCTAATTTGGTATAATAAGCTACTTTTCATAATAGCTAACAGACAATAATATATAGCTAAGGAAAGATCTGGGCGAGAAGGAGTTAAAGGAAACATATTATTATTACTTCTACCTGTGTTTTCTTATGACCTTTCCACTCACTCACTTGTCTCATCTTCGTCTTCCATTCAATATATTTTTACTACATACATTATAAAAAACTTTCACATTTTGATTATATACGTCAATAACTAAGCTAATTCCAATTAAAAGGAGGAGGGTACTTAAGAGTTAATGGTATTCTTTCTAAAACCATTAATGTTATATTTGTCAGTGATAAAACTCGGTTACATGACTCAGATAAATGTTTAATCCCGAGGAAACATAAAAACCTCTTGCGAAAGTGTGAGGTAATAAACATTAACTTCAAACTGAGCGTAAGTATTTTCTGTTCGCTAAATATAAAATGAAGTACGGATTTTTATAATATTTGCTTCAGTGCTCTCTCTCTCTCTCTTCTCTCTCTCTCTCTCTCTCTCTCTCTCTCTCTCTCTCTCTCTCTCTCTCTCTCTCTCTCTCTCTCTCTCTCTCTCTCTCTCTCTCTCTCTCTCTCTCTCTCTCTCTCTCTCTCTCTCTCTCTCTCTCTCTTCCCCCTTTCATTTCCTTGGTCGAACGCTTCTTGTTTCCTTTCCTCTCTCAGAACTCTTCATATATTGCTTCAGTGCTCTCTCTCTCTCTCTCTCTCTCTCTCTCTCTCTCTCTCTCTCTCTCTCTCTCTCTCTCTCTCTCTCTCTCTCTCTCTCTCTCTCTCTCTCTCTCTCTCTCTCTTCTACCTTCATTCTTCCTCTGCTTCTTTCTTTCCCCTTTTTTCTTCTCTTTTCTTTTCTACACGAGCGATCCTTGCCTTGTCCTGGACGTGAGGGAGTTAGTGACGCGTGATGAAGACAGAGAGGAGGAAAATGACACAGGAAAAGGAGTGGAAAATTTAAAGAAAAATATATAACGTAGAGAAAAGATGGTAATAAAAATAATGAAAACTTGTTTGAGTGGAAAAATAAAATTAAATATATCGCGTTGAGAAAAGATGATGCAAATTATAATGAAAAGTTTTGCTAAATCTTCGGTGTTATTATTGGTGTGTATTTCTGTTTTTTGAATGAGGTGAAAAATCCTGACCCCTTACTGCTTACTGACTGATATTTGATGCCAGGAGAAGGGAATACTACAGTTCTTCTAAATTTCTGCAGTATTTTATCAGAGTTAACCATATTATCAGGTAAACATAGGCATCATTTTAAGCATGAGACCTTAAGATAGAATGAAATTTTCACCTCGTTAAAAAAATAGACTATAATAAAGATAAAAAAAAATGTGTTACTCGATAATACAGTAATGAAAATAATAATAAGCTCAATTAATATAAATCCAAAGCTATCATAATTATCATCACTATCAATCGACTGATAAGACTGACCCCACAACATCACAAGGAGAGAAAGACACGTGTAATCATTTGCAGACCATTACATCCCACCGCACATCAAAGGACCCAAACTAACGATGTATTTGTCGCTGGAACGAACGTCATAAGAGTGAAAGGAAAGAGAGAGAATTGAGGCGACCAAAAGGAGGAAATAAAACGATATGAACAATGGAAAGTAAAGAGACGGAACGCGGGTAAATATTAGGGTTTGGGTGCAAAAAATAAGTATAATAAAAAATAAAGACTCAAAACAAAGAATGGAACGACTTGTATACGAATCCGGGAAACTTGCAAAAAACCGGGAAATGATAAATAAACGTTCTTGTTGTAAAAAAGAAAAGAAAAAAAGGTATCCTCTTCCTCCTCCTTGTGCTATATGACCTCTGATGTCTGGCACATTTTCCCTTTTTTAGCATTGAATCAATCAATCCTCCTCCTTCCTCCGTGGATTGTACAAGAAGTTAAGGATGAAGATACAAAATGAGAAAAGAAAAGGCTATACGGTCTGAACGGTCAAGAGAAAGAAGAATGAACTTTAGATGTTGCTGACGTGAGACAAGCGTAAACCGTAAATAAAAGTGTTTGGTGAATTGTGGGGGAGAGAGAGAGAGAGAGAGAGAGAGAGAGAGAGAGAGAGAGAGAGAGAGAGAGAGAGAGAGAGAGAGAGAGAGAGAGAGAGAGAGAGAGAGAGAGAGAGAGAAGAGAGAGAGAGAGGAGAGAGAGGAGAGAGAGAGAGAGAGAGAGAGAGAGAGAGAGAGAGAGAGAGAGAGAGAGAGAGAGAGAAACAGAGAGAAACTGAGAGAAACAGAGAGAAACAGAGAAACAGAGAGAAAGAGAAAGAGAGAGAGAGATAATATAATCTTTCCAAATATAGAGCCTAATCTAATCAAGTCACTCATATCTTAATAAACATAACCGCCAAATGAAACTACGATGTATACGAAGCTGTTGAGAAAAAGAATAAAGGATCATAAATGTTGAAGGTAAATAAACAAATAAAACACTGCGAATCAACAAGGACAAAGAAATGCGAAAGAAAGCCACGAAACAACACGTTCTGAATGCCAAGATTAACGAGGCATTAGATTCCTTTTACGCTTATGAAAAAGAAAGGAAAGATAGAAGGTAAAAGTATATAGAGAAAATAAACGTAAAGGTGTGATATAAAAGACGTTCATTTGTTTGATCAGTGAGTAAGTGCAACAGAGAGAGAGAGAGAGAGAGAGAGAGAGAGAGAGAGAGAGAGGAGAGAGAAGAGAGAAGAGAGAGGGGAGAGAGGGGAGAGAGAGAGGGGAAGAGAGAGAGAGAGAGGGGCCCCCCAGACGCCCTGGGACGGGACAGAGGGGGAGACAGAACCAGAACAAAAGGACAGACGGGACACAGACAGAGGGGCCCAGCCCAGACAAGAGAGAGGGACGAAAAACCCGCCAACAGAGAGGGAGAAAAGACACGGGACGAGACAAGACAGACGGGCCCACAGACAAAAACAGCCCACAGCAGAGGAGAAAAAAAGACAGCCCAACAAAAAACAGAAGAGACAAGAAAACACGGGAAAATAGGGTTAAACCGTGAGAGAGGGGGATAATCGGGGGCTTTGAAAAAGGGACACATGTTACAAATGTGAAAAAAAAAAATAAGCAAGGACCCCAAAGAAAAACGAAAAGGGCCCAATTTTAGAAAAAAGGCCCGGGGGGAAAAAAGAAGAAAAGAAAAGGGGAATAAAGGGAAAAGGAAGGTTTTTAAAGAAAAGGCAGACGATTTTAAAGGAAAACTAATGACCCTAAAAAACCGACCCGGGGGGAAAAACGGGGGGGGAAAGTGTGCATGTTTCCCTTTCTCAAAAGAAAAAAAAAAGGGAGAGGAAAAAGAGCTTAGCACAGGGGGGCCCGCGAAAAAAAGCGAGGCCGTCAAGCACGGGGAAAGAAAGGTTGAGTGGCTTAAAATTTTTTCTGAAGAGAAAAAGGGATAAAGAGGGAAAAAGAAACTCGAAAAAATAATGGAGGTGTAAAGGAGGAGGGGGAGGGGGAAAGGGAAGGAGGAGGGGGATTACATAGGTTTTTACATGGGAAAGAACCGGGACACCAGGAGACCTTTTGGGTTTTCCATAGCGAGGGTTTTCTCCCTTAACTCCCTACTCCCAAAAACTAAAAAAATACTTGTAAGAAAAAATTTTGGAAAAGATCCATGTCCCAAAAAGGGGAATGGAACAGGGAAAGTTTTATATTTGGCAGAATGATAGGATAAAAAAAATACTAACTACAAACCCCCTACCCCCTAAAACAAATCGTTTACGGTGGATAGATACAAATTCGCCCTATAAATTTCCCCAATTTACTTTACGTCCCTCTTCAAGTCTTTTTTTTGAATGTTTTTTATTGTTTTTTCTCCGACAACATTTGCTGGAAAATTTTTCCCATCGACCCAACGCTTTAACTTTAAAATTTAATTTTTAGGGGAATCGGTGATGCAACTTTTTGACCGTTTAGTTTTTTTTAAACCTTTTTTCTGTTGTCATTTTAGTTAAAAAGCTCGAATAGGCCCTCTTGTTTAAGGGAAAAATCAAAACCTTTTGGGATTTTTAAAGGTTTTTCAAGCCCCCCACGGATTTCCGCCCTTTTTGGGAAAAAACATTTTTTAAGTTTCCCCCATCTCTCTTCAAAAGATGAATTTCGCGAAAAGGGAAATTTTTTTTTGGGTTGCTCTTCTTTCCCACTGTTTCCAAAATTTGGGCCCTTGATTTTTTTACAAAAACGGGGCGACCAGAATTGAAGGGCCCATATTCCGGGTGGGGCCCCAAACCAAAGGGGGACGTGTATAATTTTTGGTCATTACTTTCGGGGGTTTTTTTTTTTTAAAGTTACTTTTAATAAACCCCAAACATCATATTTCCCTTTTTTACTGGGCGTAGGAAATGCAAACGGGTTTTCAAAATCATTACTGATGATGACCCCTAGCCCTTTTTTTCCTGCTAAAAAAACTTAAATTTAACGTTTTTATTTTGCATTTGATGGGTTTATTTTGGGTTATCGTTGCCATATGCTTTACTTTACTTTTATGGGAAATTTTAAATTTTTTTAATAGCCATTTATCACTCCAATCGGATTTTTTTTCCGAGACCCCTTTGTATGGTTCGCAGTTTTCTCTAGTATATTTTTTTTACCGAAAAATTTTTGGTGTCATCTGAAAAAATTTTATTTTTTTAATACAATTTTCCGGGGCATTTAAGATCGTTTGATAAATATCAGAAAAAAAAAGTAGGCCCCAAAAGACCCCCCCCCTTTGGGGGCCACCCCATATAAAAATTTTAACCAATCAGACCCCTCACCTTTTTTACCCCCCGTTTTTTCCCCCCCCCCGTTTTTAAAAGCCAACCCGCCAACCCCATAAACCAAAATTTCTTCCTATCCCCGGGTCCCCCTTACTTGGTCAAAAGTCGCTTAGGGGGAAACTGTTCGAAGGTTTTCTAAAAAATAAAGGGGATATTAAAACCGGGGGAAATTTTAGCGTCCCCTTTGGGGAAAAAATGACTTAAAAAAAATCCGGGTTTTTGTTAAGCAGGATTTTTTCTTTTTTTTTCGAAATCCCATGCGGGGAAGTTTAGTATAGGGGTTTAATTTTTAATGGGAAAAAAGGCCCACTTTTTTTAATCCCGCAATTTTTTTTCTCAAATATTTTAACAATCACGGACGTTAGACTAATTGGGCAAATTTTAACTTCCCGAGGCTTTACCCCCTTTTTTTGAATATCGGGGGAAACATTAGTTTTAATTTCCAATCCCAGGAACTTTTTTTTTCACTTGCAAATTTATTAAAAATTTAATCTTTAATGGGAGCAAAAAGTTGACTTTTGGACATTCGGGGAAGTAGTCGCGGGGGGGAGATTTCTTTCCCCCCCCACGGATTTTGCCGGGTCAAGTTTCAGAAAAATACTTTGATATTTCGTCTACTGTTATCTCCCCCTTATTCCCAGTTTTTTCCCCTTTCGAGTCCTCCCATCATTTTTACGGGTTTTTGGTAATGGATTTTTCGTCTTCTTTAATAAAAAACCGCATTAAAGAAATTCATTGAGTACGAAACCCCTACTCTTATTATCATTTCCCCAAGATATTTTTTATTACCCTTTCAGTGGTCCAATACTTTTTTTGGACTTTTTCCCCTTATTTCAAACGTATTGAAAAAAACCCTTTTTTCGGGTTTGTTTTGGTTTCCCTTTTGGGAAATTTTTTTTTTTCCTTATTTCGCGTTTTTAGACTTAATTAGCCCTTTTGGGCAGCAAACGTCCGGGACGTCATTTTTACCCTCTAAAATTTCGCAGTTTTGCTTTGGGATTTTTTGGGAAACTTTAAAACGCTCGGCGCTTTTCCCAAATGATTTTTTGGGATCTCATTATCCCCCAACGGGGTTTTCTTTTTATTTTTATTAAAAACTTTTTCCCTTTACCATGGGGAAACATTTTTTTTTCCCACCACCAAATTGGAGTTTATTAGTAAAAATACTTTACACATTTTTTTTGGGCGTTATTCCCATTTTTAGGTAAACCCAAATTCAACTTCGTTTTAGAAACCCTTGCTGATCTTGGGTAAAAATCTGTTTAAATTAAATTTGGGAAAAATAACCATTTTCGTAAAGGGTTACATTGAAATTTTTGCCCCCATCGGGATTTACCCGGGTGATCACTGTTTGCCAAATTTTCACCTATATCGCATTTTTTCAATCAGATCAATGTGGGTTAGGGGAAAACAAAATTTCCTAGGATACTTTATCCCTTGTGGGGGCCACGGACCACCTGTTTTAAAAATAACTCGTTCACCAATAAAGAAATCGAATCCCTTCTCTATCCAAAATTTATTTTTTCCATTTATTTTGAGGTAGGTAAAAACCCTCCACAAAAAATTTGTTCTTTATTATTGTTCAAAAACTGTTTTATTTTGTGACAGGAGACAATCTACCCCCGCATTAGATTTGGGAGGGACGAAATATTGTTCCAATAGTTACAATTTACCTTTTAGTTAAAATTTTTTTGCGTAACGGGGTTCAAAATTTATTTTTGGTTTACTTTATCGTTTTTCGATTGCTTGAAAAATTTTCTTTAATGAAAAAGGAAGGGACCCACACCTGCTTTTTTTGGTGCGAAAAATTTTAAAGGAAAGGGTTCATAGCCTGGAATGGCTTTTTAGCTAAAAAGGGTTTTCTTTTTTTTTTTTGCCCCCAACTCTCAGTGTTTATGACAAAATTTTGCGTTTCGGAAACCCCTATGCTAAAATTCGTTACCCCTTTAAATAATGCTTCTGGGCATTTGGGAGAGTAATTTAATTTCCCTTGATATTTTTGGTAACCTTGGTGGGGGTTTTTACCGGCAGGGCGCCAGGGCCCACTTTTTCGGGGCGTTTGATTAATTTAAACTTTGATTGTTTTTTTGGGGAAAACGGGACGGGGACCCAGCGTTGCTGTGGGGTAAAAAAGGGGGAAAGGGTTTGTTTGCTGTTTCCGCCGCCCCCGCTCTTTCGTTTTTAAATCTGTAAAAGAAACTTTTTTTCTTTTGAAAGGCTTTCCAAATCGTGCTTTCCGAGGGGGCCCTGAGTGGACCCCCGTCACCCCCAAAAATGGGAAAGGGAATCCTCAACCGGGGAGGGGATCATCTAAATTTAAACCCGGGAATTTTTTGCGAAGTTACATTTTTCCTGGGGCCCCAAAAAACCTCGGGTCGGTTTTTTTTGGCGCTAAAAGCCTTATCGTAAAAACGTTGGCCTACCCCTATTTCTGGGGGAATTCCTGAAATAATAAATATGATTAGTTTTTAAGCCCCTTAAAATTTTCCGGATAAACCCTTTTTTACTTGTCGAATTCTTCGGGATCCGCTATGTACACGTCTTTTGTTTCCGCAGGGAAAGGGACATAGAGAGTTTTTTTTCTTTTGGGGTTTTCCCCTTTGTGCCCGTATCCCCAAGGCGAAGTGATTTCGTCGAGTTTTGGGCTCCGGGGAAAAAACAGAAGCTTTCCTTTTGTCCCTCGTGACCCTACCAAAAAAACCCCACCATTTTGCCCCTCGGAGAATTGAGTCCCCGTCAATCGGTCTCTTTGTACGCCTTCCCTTCATTTCGCCAAAAACCCTTTGAAATTTATTGAAATTTTTTGATCTTTTTAGGGGCCCCTTTGGGAACTGCTGTTGGTCGTCGTGCTCCTCGCCTTACGGGAGAAAAAGGGAAGCGGGGGGAAGGAGAAGACGGGGAGGGGGGGAAAAGTTTTTCCTTAGAGGATTTAAATGGGGGAGGAGGGGAGGGGAAAAGAAGGGAGGAGGGGGGGAGGAAAGGGGGAGGGGGGGGAGGTGGGGGGGAAGGAAGGGGGGGAGGATTTTGGGCGGAGGAGGAGGAGGGGGAAGGGGAAGGAGGAGGGGGGGGGGGGAGGAGGAGGAGGAAAGGTGGGGATTTGGAGGAGTTGGAAGGGGGAAAGTAGGAGGAGGGGGGAAGGGGAGGTTTTTAAGGGGAAAGGAGGAGGTGGAGGAGGTGGAGGAGGGGGATGGGTTGGATGAAATAAAAGGGGGAATGGGGATCTTTTGGGGCCGGGTAGTTTTAAAGGGAGGTGGAGGATTTTTAGGTAAAAGGGGTGTGGGGGGGGGGAAAAAATTTGGGAGGGGAGGAAAAGGGGGAAGGGGGGGTAGAGGAGGGGGGGTTTTTACTCAGGGGGAAAGGGAAAGGGAAGAAGGGCGAGGTAAAGGAAGGTTGGGTGGGGTGGGGGAAAATGATGGCAACAGCCTTCCTTTTAGACTGCCCTAACTCTCACGGAGACTGTCATGATTCTTTTTTAAGATAAATTGTACAGTGCGAGGGTTTCTTTTTGGGCTTGTTTGACAAGAAAACAAAATTCAGGCGGGTGGATTTTGATAAAAATACTGTGGTGCGAATTTTCCCACTCCCCACACCAGACACTTGCGAAAAAAGGGAAAAGGATGCTGAAAAAAAAAAATTTTAAATCCCGCTGGGGGATTTAAATAGATGTACGGAACCCCGAAATAACAAAAACGAAAACCCTTTTTAAAACAAAGTGATGTATTCGTTTTTCGCTTATGTTTTCGTTTGGGAAACGTGGGCGCGCTCTCTCCTCTCTTTCCCTCCCTCTCCCTCCCCTCCTCCCTCTCCCCTCTCTCCTCTCTCTTTACTTCTCTCTCTCTCCCTCTCTCCCTCTCTCTCCCTCTCTCTCCCCCTCCTCTCCCTCTCTCCCTCTCCCTCCCTTCTCCAGGGTGGGAAAAAAAGGGGGAAAGCGGTTTTTTAGGAGCAAAAGGGGGGGTTTGGGCTGTCCTAGGGAATAAATTTTCAAAAAAAATGAGTGGAAAAACCACACCTTGTACCGTTTTTAAAAAATGCCAAAGAGATGGGTATGATTTGACTAACACAAAAAGTTTACGTTATTTTAAAAAAAATCACAAAAATTTCAAAATTTGGACCCTGGAAACCCTGCCGTTTTTAGAAATTTTTTATTTACTCAAATATCAAAAGCCGTTTCACTGTGTTTTTTACTGTGGAGTGGGTGTGTGTTGTGTTAGTTGTATTTAAAATATAAAGCTTGGGTGTATTAAAAAAGAAAGCCGGTTTTTTACGACGGGAAAAAACTCTAAAGAAAACCTTTCGTGAGATTAAACGGGGTTGGGTGGGGTTTGGTGGAGACCCAATTTTCCCCTTCCTTCCGTGATGGGGCGAAAGATGGAAAAGAAAAAAGGAGGAGGAGGAGGAGGGAAAAGGGGGGGAGGAGGGGGAGGGGAAAAGGGGGAGGGGGGGAAAAAAGGGGGGAAGGGGAGGAGGAAAGGGGGGAAAGGGGGAGGGGGGGGGAAAGGGTTACTGGAAAACCTAGGGGTTTAAAAGACAAACCCCCAGACCCTTTTGGGCCATAGCGAGGGTATCTGCGACTACATCCCACAACTATTTAACTACTTTAAGAAAAAAAGTTTTTGGGAAAAAAAAACCATTTTCCCTAAAGAGGAAATAAGGGAAAATGGAAGTTTCCCTAGTGCAGACTGATAGGTAGGGAAAAAAAATTTTAACTAAAACTAACCCCTAAAACCACTAAAAACTTTAAATTTGATACGGGGGACTAGATACGAATTCGCACTATCAAAAACCCCTTTTCTTTTCATGCGCCCTCCAAATCGTTTTTTTAAAAGTAGTTTTTGTGTTGGGTCCCACAAATTTGCTGGTAAAATTGTTCCAAACGATCAACGACTTTTAACATTGAAAAAATTTTTACGGAGATCGGTGGGTGCAACGTTGACCGTTTTTTGGTTTTTAAAAACCTTATTTTTTGTTTTTCACCTTTGGGTTTTTAATCGAATAGGGGTTTTCCCCTTTATTAATGACATCAAAACCTTTTTAAAGGGTTTTTAAAGGTTTTTTAAAAAAGTCCCCACTTTTTACATTTCCCTTTAAAGGAAAAAATTAAGTTTTTCCCCGGGTCTCCCCTTCATAAATTTAAATTTTTCAGAAAAAGGGGAAATTTTTTTGGTTTCCTTCCCCTTCCTTTTTTTTTTTTACTGATTCCAATTTACTTGATCTTTTACGAAACAGGGCGACCCGAATTGAACGGCATATTCCCAAGGGGTGGCCCCCAACAAAGGAAAGTGTATAAAATTTTGGGCTTTCTTTTGGGGGTTTTAAAGTTCAAAAATTCGTTTAATAAAGCCCAACTCATATTTCCTTTTTTTAATGGCAGTAGGGAATGCGAAAATGGTTTCAGACAATTTTTTTGATGATGACACCTAAAAACCTTTTTTCCGGGTGTACTTCAGTTAACGATTTTTTTGCTTTGATAAATTTTTTATTTGAGGTTTCGTTGCCTATATTTCATTACTTTTCATTTATGGAATTGAATTTTAAAGCCATTTCACTCCCCAAACTGATAATTTGTCGAGATCCTTTGTTTTAATTCGCAGTTTTCTCTAGTTTGCTTTAAAAACCCCCTTTAAATTTTTTTTTCACTGCAAATTTTTATATTTTAGATTTCAAAATCCGCCCGTCCCGATCTTGAATATATCAGAAAAAATTTGGACCCAAGACCCAGCCCCGAGGGACCCCCCTAGTGACCTCAACCCAAACAGATGCCTCCCCCATTTTTTCCACCCCCCTTGTTTTCGATTTGAAGGCCAAAACGCCAAACCATGAAAATTTGCCCCTTATGCCATGTGCCCCTTAAACCCTTTGGGCAACAGTGCTTATGTGGAACTGTATCGAAGGCTTTTTTGAAAATCAAGGTATATTACAAAAACCAAAGGGGAAATTTTTGCGTCCCCGTTTTAAAAAAAATGACATTAAAAAAAATCCAGTAGGTTTGTTAGAGGATTATTATTTGGGAAAAAATGGGGGTGGGAAAATTTAGTATAAAAAGGTTTATTTTCATCGAGAAAAAGATCTATTTTAAACCCCCAAATTTTTTTCAAATAGTTTAAAAAATCACGGAGTTAGACTAATTGGGGGGAAATTAAATTGCGAAAGGGCCCCTTTTCTCCCTTTCCCTTTAATATCGGTGTAAAAATTAGCTAATTTCCACCTACTAGGAACATTTTTTTTACTTACCGGGTTTATTGAAAATAATCTTTAAAGGGAAACGAAAAATTTTTTACTGTGGGAAATTGCGAATATACGGCGAAATTTTTCCACCCCACGGGTTTTTTCTGGGTAAGTTTTTAGCAAAAACCCCTTTTATTCCCCTCTGTTTTTCTTCCTTTACCATTCCCCCTTTCCCCTTTCCCCAGTCCCTGCCCCCCATGTTTTTTTGGTTCTTTTAATGGGGTTGTCTTCTTTTAAAAAATACCGCATTAAAAATAAATTTAATTTAGTTTCGAACCCCTACTCTTATTAACATTTTCCCAAAATATTTTTATTTTCTTTCAGTGGTCCCAAAATTTTTTTGACGTTTTTCTTCCTTTTGAACGTAAATTTAAAGAACCCTTTTTGGGGTTTTATTTTTGGGTTCCTTTGCAATTTTTTTTTCTACTCGCCCCCCCCCTTTTTAACTTTAATTTAAATCCTTTTCAAACGACGTTTTGGGCGTTCCCCTTTTATTCTTAGAATCGCAGTCTCCATTTGATCTTTGTAAAATTTTTAAAGCCGGCGCTTTCTGCCCCTGATTTGTTTTGGGTCCATTAAATTTATTCCCAAATGGGTTGTTTATGTTATTCAAACGCTTTCCTTTTTCCATGGGAAAATGTAAATTTTCCCCCAAAAAATTGGGGTTTTTTTGTGAATCCCTTACCAAAATTTTCGGCGTTTTTTTTCCAAATTTTGTAAAGGGCAATCCATTTCAAAAATTTCGCTTGACCCTTGTGACTTCGTGAAATCTGGGTTTAAATTTAAATTTTGGACTAAAAAACCCATTTTTTTTGTGAAGTCTACATTGCCAAATTTTTTTTCCGCACTGTTAGCCTGGATCACTTTTTTCCAAATGTTTATCTATAAGGGAGTAATCAAAACAAACAATGTCGGAAGTGAAAAATAAAATTTTGGTACTATTATCCCTTGTAGGCTCACGGCCCCCCTGATTTAAAAAAACTTGTTTACCATATCAAGCAAAACGCCCTACCTTTCTATCAGCGAATTATTTTTCCGTTTTTATGAGGGAAGGGTTTTTTCTCCACAAATAATTGGATCGTTATTTTGTTTTCCAAATGACTTTTTCTCCGGGCCCCCCGGAGGCAATCTACTTTCCCCATTTGATTTGGGAGGACATAAAATTTTCCCCAAAATTACAATTTAACCCTTTTTGGAATCTTTGCGTAGACTAGTCAAATATTTTGTTTCTTTAACGATTTCCCATTGCTTGCAAATTTTCTTTAATGTAAAAAAATGACACCTCCACCTGCTTTTTTTTTCGTGCAAATTTAGGAAAGTCTTATAGGGCCCGGAATGGCTATTTCAGCTAATAAATGTTTTCTTTGTGTTGACCCAACCTCAGGGGGGGGGGGAAAACTGACGATATCTGGGGTTTTGGCAACAAAAGTGTGCTAATAATTCGGTTTTCCCCCCCCCTTTAAAATAATGTTCGGAATTTTTTGTAAAAGTAAATTTTAAGGGTTTCCCTTTTTTTTTTTGGTAACCCCTTTGGGGAGGGTTTACCGGGGAAAGGGGGTCCCACGGTTCCCCTGTTTCAGGGGGCCTTTATTAAGTTCTTTTATTTAATTTGCGGAAAACGGGAAAGTGGGCCCAGCGTTTCTGTTGGGGAAAAAAGGGGTTAAAAGGGGATGCTGCTACCGCCCTCCGCTTTTTCCCTTTTTTGATCTGTAGAAGAAACTTTTTCATTTTTGCAGAAAGTCCTAAACGTGCATGGGGCCCAAGGGGGTGAGGTGGATTTCCCTCATCCCCCAAAAAGGATTTTAATCCTAAAAAGGAGGGGCCTCCCTGAAATTTTTCCCGAAGTTTTCGGGGAAATCTACATTCCCTTTTGCACAAAGAGACCTCAGTCCCTTTTTTTGCGGGTGAAAGCCTTGTCGTAAAAACGCGGGGCCCAACCCTAGTTGGGGAGAAATTTCCCAAAAAAAAAGATATTTTAGTTTTTTGGGCTTGAAATTTCCGGATCAACTTTTCCCGTACTTGGGCCAGAATTTTTCTTCAATCCGCTACTGTACACGGGCGTTTGGGGCCTGCTGGGGTGACAAGAGTGGTTTTTTGTTTGTGTTTCCCTTTTTTTACGTCATCGCAGGCTGGCAAATGATTCGTTTGAGTCTTGCTCCCGGGAAACAGAAGCGCCTTTTCCTTTTGTCACTCGGGACCCCACTAAAAAAACTCCCCCAGTTGGTTTCCCCCCCCCCCCCCCCGGAGAAATTTAGTCCCCGATCAATCTGGTCTCGTGTCGTCTTCCTTCATTTCGGGCCCAAGGGAAACCCGAAATTTGTTGTAAGTTTTGATCGTTTGGGGGCGCCGGGGCTGCGTTTTGGGCGTCGGCTCCTCGCCTTACGGGAGCAAAAGGGAAACAGGGGAAGGGGGAAAACGAGGGGGGCGGGGGAGGAGGAGGAGGCTGGCGTAGAGGGAGTGAGAAGGGGGGGGAGGATGAGGGGGGGAGGAGGGGGAGGAAGGGGGGAGGAGGAGGAGGAGGAGGAGGGGGAAAGGAGGGGGTGGAGGAGGAAGGGGGGTTTGGGGCGGAGGGGGAGGGGGGGAGGGGGAAAGGGGGGGGGGGAGGGGGGGGAGGAGGTTTGGGGGGGTGGGAGAAGGAGGAGGGGGAGGAGGGGGGAAAAGGGGAGGGAGGTAGAGGAAGGGGGAGGTTTTTGGGGGGTTGGGAGGGGAAAAGGAAAAGGGGGTGTGGATACGGTTTTGGGCCCGGGGAATTTTTAAAGGGGGGTTGAGATCTTAAGGTATAGGGGTGTGGGGGGGAAAAAAGGGAGAGGAGGATTTAGGGGGAAGGGGGGGAGAGGGGAGGTGCTACTCGAGGGGGAAGAAAGGGGAAAAAGGGGGAAAGGAGGGCGAGGTGATGGCAGGGGTGGGTTGGGGTGGGGAAATGATGGAACCAAACCTTCCGTGACTGTCCTAACTCTCACCCGGGGACGTCATGGGCTCTTTTTGGGGTCATTGTAAAAGGCGAGGGTTTCTTCTTGCTTGTTTTACAAGAAACAAAATTACAGGTTTTGGGGGTTGAGGGAAAAATTGTGGGGCGAACTTTTCCCCTGCAAACCCGACAATTGCGTAATTTAGCACAAACTAAGGTGGTTCAGTCCTAGGGGGAAAACTTTCTCCCAAAAAATGAGTGGAAATTTCCACCCCCCTTGTCCAGTTTTAAGAAAGCCCCAAATTTCTAAGTAGAATAAAAACCCAACCCTTTTTCGTTATTTTAAAAAAAGCACAATAAAATTTCAAATTAGGAAAATAGGGCCGTGCAAGTTAAGGGGGGTTTTTTTTTTCTCATATCAATGCGTTTTCCAAATGTGTTTTCACCCGTGGAAATGGTGTGGGGGTGTTAGTTGGTTTGTAATAAATAAAAGCTCGCGGGATTAAATGAAATGAAGGGGGTTTTTTTTTTACAAAGGGAAAAAACTCAAAAAAACTTAGCGTTTATTTTAACGTATGCATTTGGGTTTTGGGAAAAACAGGAGGGCCACGATTTTACTTCCCTTCCGTGTTGGCGGCGAGAAATGAAAGGAAAGGGGGGAAGGAGGAGGAGGAGGGAGGAGGGAAGGGGTGGAAATAAAGACCAAGGGGTGGGAAAAGTCTTTAGAAAACCCCCGGGGAAAAAGGGACAATTTTTATGAAAAAATTTTAAAAACCCTTTTTCCCCCGCAATCACAAAACGGGGTTTCCTTTTTTTCCCTCACCAAAAAAAATTAAGAATTTGAAAAAAGAAAAACCCCCGCACTTTATAAGACGAATAACAACAATAAAAAATCTGAAATTTCCCTTTAAACTTTCAGAAGTCAGGAAGAAATGGGGAGAGATTAGCAAAGGCGATTTTGCTACTATGAAAAGGCCAAAAAAAAGCAGAGGGAAAGTAAAGAAGGGAAGGAAAAAAAAATTTGGAAAAGTAAGGGAAAACGGAAAAGGTTTAAAGGGAAAAAAAAGGTAAATTAAAAGGTAAAAAGCAGGAATTTGGGTAGGAAAGGGAAAAAAGGGGCAAAAATAGAGGTTGGAAAGGGAACCAAAAATGGGGGAAAGCAAGGGGGGGCCCCGGGAAAAAAGTGGGAAATTTTGGTATAAAGTGGTGGTGTTTTGGGAATTTTGGGGTTGGGGACGGTGCTTGGAGGGGGATTTCGCGGCGTGTGAGTGTTTTTTCGGATAAAGGAAAAGGAGGAGTAGGAAAAGTAAGAGGATGAGGGGAAGACGAGAAGGATAAGGGGTTCCTGGGAAAAAAAAAGGGCAAAATTTACAAAGAGAAGGGGAAGGGAAAAAGAAAGTAAGAGGAAAATGAGGTGAGAGGGAAAAAGGGAAAAATTTAGGACCAAAAAAATTTTAAAAAAACAAGGTGAAAAAAGGGGGAAAAAAAGTGAAAAAGAAAAAAAAAAGATTATAATTAAAGGAGGATTTGATCAAAGAAAAGTGTCATTTGGGGGGAATAATATAAAAAGACTTCTTTTGGGCAAAATTAAACCTATTTATGGGATTTTTTGGGCATTTTTAATTATAATTTTTGTTTCATGCAACTCCCAAAAAGTTTCACATTTCCAAAAATTTTAACATTTCATCTTTAATTCTCCTTCTAAAAATAAAAATTTACATTTTTTAAAAATCATTTAAATTTAAAACCTAATTCAAACGAGCCAAACCCCAAAAAAGTTACCTTTTTATGACAGCCCGGTTTTAGAAAAAAATTAAAAAAAAAAAATAAAAAAAAAAAAAAAAAAAAAAACAAAAATTTTTTAACCTTTCCAGAATTTCTTCAATCCGCTACTGTACACGTGTTTTTCCTGATGGTGTAGATGTTTTTTTGGGTTCTTTGTGACGTCACGCAGGCTGCAGTGATGTCGTCGAGTCTTGCTCCTGGGAAAACAGAAGCGTTTCCCTTTTTGTCACTCGTGACCCTACTACAAAACTCCACCATTTGTCCTCGGAGAATTGAGTCCCCGATCAATCTGGTCTCGTGTACGTTTTTCCTTCATTTCCCCAAGAACCTGAAATTTTTGGGTAAGTTTTGATTCGTTGGGGGCCCCTTGACTGCTGTTGGTCGTCGTGCTCCTCGCCTTACGGGAGCAAAGGGAGCAGGGGAAGGAGAAGACGAGGGAGCGGGGGAGGAGGAGGAGGCTGGCCGTAGAGGAGTGAGAAGGGGAGGAGGGATGAGGAGGAGGAGGAGGAGGAGGAGAGGAGGAGGAGGAGGGAGGAGGAGGGAGGAGGAGAGGTGGAGAGAGGAGGAGTTGGAGGCGGAGGAGGAGGGGGGAGGAGGAGGGGAGGGGAGGAGGAGGTGGAGGAGTGGAGAAGGAGGAGTAGGAGGAGGGGGGAAGGAGGAGGAGTTAGAGGGAAGGAGGTGGAGGGTTTGGATGAGATAGAAGGGGATGTGGATAGGGTTTGGGGCCGGGGTTAGATTTAAGGAGGTTGAGGATCTTAAGGTATAGGGGTGTGCGGGGGAAAATTCTGGGAGAGGAGGATGAGGAGGAAGGGGGGGTAGAGGAGGAGGTGCTACTCGAGGCGGAAGAAAGGAAAAGGAAGAGGGGAGGCGAAGAGGAGGGCGAGGTGATGGCGGGTTTGTGGGTGGGTGGAGGAAGTGGATGGCAACAGCCTTCCGTAGACGTCATAACTCTCACGGAGGACTGTCATAAACTCTTTTTAAGATCATTGTACAGTGCGAGGGTTTTCTTCTTGCTTTTTTGACAAGACACAAAGTCTACAGGCTGTGGAGTTTATGAAATATTGTGGAGCCCAAACTTTCCACTGCAAACCGACCCTTGCGTAATTTAGCACAATCTAAGGTCGGTTCAGTCCCTAGGGAATACTTTCTCAAAAAACTGAGTGGAAATACCACACCTTGTAACCAGTTTTAAGAATGCCACGAAATGCTATAGATAGAACTAAAAACAACGTTTACGTTTTTTAAAAAAAAAGCACAATAAATTACAAATTAGGAATAGACCGTGCAAGTTATAGAAATTGTTTTTTTTCTCACTATCAATGCGTTTCACTGGGGTTTTTTTCACTGTGGAGTGTGTGGGGGTGTAGTTGTAGTAATATATAAAGCTCGCTGTATTAAATGAAATGCAAGGTGTGTTACGACGGGAAAATCTCTAAAGAAAACTTAGCGTGATTTTAACGTATGCAGTGTGAGGTTTGGTAAGGCCGGAGACCACGATTTTCACTTCCTTCCGTGTTGGCGGCGAGAAGATGAAGGAGGAGGAGGAGGAGGAGGAGGAGGAGGAGGAGGAGGAGTAGGAGGAGGATAGATGACCATGGGGTGAAGAGTCTGAGAGACCACGAGGATAAGATTGACAGAGTATTATGACTTTAAACACATTTTCCTCCGCAATCACAAAACTGGATCCATTTTTTCCCTCACCAAGAAAATGAAGATAGAAATAAGATAGACAACGCAGCTCATAAGACGAATAACAACAATACAATCTGAAGTTACCTAAGCTTTCAGAAGTCAGGAAGAAGTGGAGAGAGATTAGCAAAGGCGATCTGCTACTATGAATGGCAAAAAAATGCAGAGAAACGTAATGAAGGAAGGAAAAGAGGTTAGGAAAAGTAAGAAAGGAAGAAAGGTAAGGAAAAAATAGGTAAGGTAAGAAGGTAAGAAGCAGGATATAGGGTAGAAAGGGAACAAAGTGGCAAAATAGAGGGTAGGAAAAGGTAGCAAAGTGCAGGATAGCAAGGGGGCAGCCGGACACAAGTGGATTTCTGGTATGAAAGTGGTGGTCGTGTGGGAATTATGGGAGTGTGTGACGGTGCTTGGAGGGAGATTTCTGCGGCGTGTGAGTGTTTGCGGATCAGAGGAAATGGAGGAGTAGGAAAAGTAAGAGGATGAGGAGGAAGACGAGAAGGATAAGGATGCCTGAGAACCAGAGAAATGACAAGTGACAAAGAGAAGGAGGAAGAGGAAGAAGAAAGATAAGAGGAAGATGAGGTGAGAGGAAGAGAAATTTGAGGACAAAGAAATTTAATAAAACAAGCTGAAAAAAGGGGAAAAAATAGTGATAGGAGAAAAAAATAAGATTATAATTAATGAGGAGGATTTAGATCAAAGAAAAGTGTCATTGCAATAATATAATGACATTCTTGGTCAAAATTCAACCTATTTATGGTATTATTTGACATTTTGAATTATATATTGTTGCATGCAACTCAACAAGTTTCACATTCCATTACATTTCTAACATTTCATCAATTCTAATTCGTCATTCTAACATAAATTGACATTTTAACTCATCAATTCAAATCCATAATTCTAAACGAGCCAAACCACAAAACAAGTCTACTTATTATGACAGCGGTGTAGATTACTATAACATAAATACCTTCACACACACACACACACACACACACACACACACACACACACACACACACACACACACACACACACACACACACACACACACACACACACACATACACACACACACACACACACTCCCCTCTCGCTACGGTCCTCTCAGTCCTTGCATTCGCTTCACCTCCTCTCTGTACATAAAGTTTTCCCCCTTCGCCTTATCGCCACCGTCCAGGCTTCTGTAGTCCGCCCAACGAAAACAGAAACGCCCGCTGTGTGTCCAGACGTTAAGCTTCGATACCCGCACTAATCTGTCTCCAATTCATATAGATTTTTTTATCATACCTCAAAACATATATGTATTTACAGTTTACCTCAGTGTATATAGTATTTAGCATGTCTCTATGATGTTTGTTAGCGTGACGGAGTGTTGTAATAAGCTGCGATAATTGTACTAATCTGTCTCCACTTCGTATAGGTTTTCTTATCATACCTCAAACCATATCTATATTTAGTCTTTCTCAGTGTATAGTCTTTATTTACTCCTGACGTATCTATATTTACTGTCTACCTCCATGCAGTCTTTAGTTAATTATACTGACGTATCTATATTTACAGTCTACCTCCATGCAGTCTTTAGTTAATTATCCTGACGTATCTATATTTACAATCTACCTCCATGCAGTCTTTAGTTAATTATACTGACGTATCTATATTTACTGTCTACCTCCATGCAGTCTTTAGTTAATTATCCTGACATATCTATATTTACTGTCTACCTCCATGCAGTCTTTAGTTAATTATCCTGACGTATCTATATTTACTGTCTACCTCCATGCAGTCTTTAGTTAATTATCCTGACGTATCTATATTTACTGTCTACCTCCATGCAGTCTTTAGCTAATTATCCTGACGTATCTATATTTACTGTCTACCTCCATGCAGTCTTTATTTAGTTATCCTGACATATCTATATTTACAGTCTACTTCCAGGCAGTCTACAGTTAATTATCCTTAATGCACTAACCTTAATGCACAAATCGGCCTTAACAATCATATAGACGAGACACCTAATAACGATAGGACACACACACACACACACACAACAAACACACAAACACACACACACACACACGGGAATTTTCGGTCCTTTCTGAATTCTAACAAACAACCAAAACAAAGTCTGTAACATGATCAAACACGAAAAAAACACACACAGCAAAAAAAAGCAAAAAATAAACTCGGGCATCGAACACCAACTACAGGAACAAAAAACTGAATAAACAAACTCCAGAAAAACAAAAGTCAAACGGATGACCCAAAAATTCAAACAAACACACACACACACACACACACACACACACACACACACACACACACACACACACACACACACACACACACACACACACACACACACACACACACACAAAACACCTTTGCCGTTTATATATTGCTTTTTGTTGTTGCTTTCCTGCTTTTTTTTTCCTGCATGCCTTCGGGTTAAAACAAAGTAGTAGTAGTAGTAGTAGTAGTATAGTAGTAGTAGTAGTAGTAGTAGTAGTAGTAGTAGTAGTAGTAGTAGTAGTAGTAGTAGTAGTAGTAGTAGTATATCATTGCCATGGTGTGCGTGACGTTGTAAAGGGAGAAAGTTTGCGTGCGTTTGTTAAAGTCACGTGATTATAATTGTTTGAAGGCGTTGTAAAAGTGTTTTGTACTGAAAGAGAAGGAAGAGGAAAAGGGGTAAGGAATGGTAAGAAGAGAGAAGCAGAGAGAAGAAGAAGGCAGAAGAAGAAGGGAGAAGAAGAAGTTAGAAGAAGAAGGGAGAAGAAGAAGTTAGAAGTAGAAGGAAGAAGAAGTTAGAAGAAGAAGTTAGAAGAAGAAGGGAGAAGAAGAAGTTAGAAGTAGAAGGAAGAAGAAGTTAGAAGAAGAAGTTAGAAGAAGAAGGGAGAAGAAGAAGTTAGAAGAAGAAGGAAGAAGAAGTTAGAAGAAGAAGTTAGAAGAAGAAGGGAGAAGAAGTTAGAAGAAGAAGGGAGAAGATGTTAGAAGAAGAAGGGAGAAGAAGAAGGAAGAAGAAGAAGGAAGAAGAAGTAAACAAAGGAAAAAGGGTAAAAAGAAATGAGGAAAAAAGAGGAAAAGATCGTAGAGGTAAAAATAAAATTTAATAAATAGTTGCATGATGAGGAATTTACGATGTGTGTGTGCGCGTGTGTGTGTGTGTGTGTGTGTGTGTGTGTGTGTGTGTGTGTGTGTGTGTGTGTGTGTGTGTGTGTGTGTGTGTGTGTGTGGTGTGTGTGGTGTGTGTGTGTGTGCGTGCGTTGCGTGTGTGTGTGTGTGTGTGTGTGTGTGTGTGTGTGTGTGTGTGTGTTGAGGCAAAAAGTCACCGAGATTAGAAATTTCATGCCTCGAACTATGTGCAAAAATGAGACCAAAATAACATATTTGATTAATTGGCACGAAATGACATGAGAGAGAGAGAGAGAGAGAGAGAGAGAGAGAGAGAGAGAGAGAGAGAGAGAGAGAGAGAGAGAGAGAGAGAGAGAGAGAGAGAGAGAGAGAGAGAGAGAGAGAGAGAGAAAAGAGAGAACACACACACACACACACACACACACACACACACACACACACACACACACACACACACACACACACACACACACACCACACACACACACACACACACACACACACACCACACACACACACGAGTCATTACGAGCTCAATTCAATCTTATAAATATACAATCAGGATGACATGAATAAATAAACACACACAAACACACATACACACTTGAGAAATAAAATAAAAAGGGTGACTTCAAACAAATTGCATTAGCGAACCGAACCCATGATGGTTTAATTAAAGACCAGACAGAGAGTACTGAAAGCGTGTTAATGTTTGCGATCATTTATAAAACACTCAATTGGCGTAATAAGTTCTGTAATAATCAACAGAAGGTGAAACTTAAAACGGTGAGATTCTTTGGTGTTGAAAAAGAAACTTAAGATCAAAGGAAACTATGAGAGAGAGAGAGAGATGAGAGAGAGGAGAGAGAGAGAGAGAGAGAGAGAGAGAGAGAGAGAGAGAGAGAGAGAGAGAGAGAGAGAGAGAGAGAGAGGAGAGAGAGAGAGAGAGAGAGAGAGAGAGAGAGAGAGAGAGAGAGAGAGAGAGAGAGGGGAGTGAGCAAAAAGGTTATGATGAAGAGAACTGAGAGCAGGAAACGGGGGTTTTCGTGTGCGCGTGTGTGTGTGTGTGTGTGTGTGTTTTCGTGTGAGTGTGGTGTGTGTGTGTGTGTGTGTGTGTGTGTGTGTGTGTGTGTTGTGTGTGTGTGTGTGTGTGTGTGTGTGTGTGTGTGTGTTTGTTTGTGTGTGTGTGTGTGTGTGTGTGTGTGTGTGTGTTTTCGAGTGAGTGTGTGTGTGTGTGTGTGTGTGTGTGTGTGTGTGTGTGGTGTGTGGTGTGTGGTGTGTGTGTGTGTGTGTGTGTGTGTGTATGGTGTGTGTGTGTGTGTATGGAGTGTGTGTGTGTGTGTGTGTGTGTGTGTGTGTGTGTGTGTGTGTGTGTGTGTGTGTGTGTGTGTGTGTGTGTTTTCGAGTGAGTGTGTGTGTGTGTGTGTGTGTGTGTTTTCGAGTGAGTGTGTGTGTGTGTGTGTGTGTGTGTGTGTGTGTGTGGTGTGTGTGTGTGTGTGTGTGTGTGTGTGTGTGTGTGTGTGTGTGTGTGTGTGTGTGTGTGGTTGTGTGTGTGTGTGGTTGTGGTGTGTGTGTGTGTGTGTGGTGTGTGTGTGTGTGTGTTTTCGAGTGAGTGTGTGTGTGTTTGTGAGTGTAATAAGACCCACAGAAACTCACAAAAATAGTGAAAATAATACGTTTTTTTGGTACTCTTTACGAAACTCAGTTAAATTCAGTTCATTCAAAATACCCAACAAATTCAACAACCCAGAAATCTATTTAATGAATCCCCGTCGCAGCATTCCGGGACACTGACTACACGCGCCTCTGAGCTGCTTTGAAAACTCCATAATAGCATTTCCGCGTCCCTCTCCAATTTCAGGTCAAAATATGAGGAGTTTTGGGAAGCAACAATACTAAATACTGCACAATTTTTCTTATCACAAAGTTATTTTAGTCGTAAGAAAAGACGAACATTGAAGTTAAAGACAATTTAGTTTTATTAAAGAGCAGTTTTTGTTTATAGATAAAATCATTGTTAGTTTAAATAGTGCTCGAATATTATCACAAATCTTATCACAAAGTTATCTCAGTCATAAGAAAAGACGAGTTAATCGAAAAATAAAGACAATTAAATTAAATATATAAAGAGAATTGAAGTTAAAGACAATTTAGTTTCATTAAAAAAAATATTTTTGGCGTCAGATAAAATCATTGTCAATTGAAAGTCACTGAAGTTAGTTAGTTTTTTTTGGAAGCAACAATATTATTAAATAGTGTACGCTTATATTTTCCCCTCACAAAGTTATCTCAGTTGTAAGAAAAGACGAGCATTGAAGTTAAAGACAATTTAGTTTTATTCAGAAAGCATTTTTGTTGTCAGATAAAACCACTATCAATTGAGCAACTATGCTCTTTCCCCCCCTAAAAAAAAAAGTTCTTTGATTGCACTGTTAAAAGAACAAAAACACACATACATACAAACATTCAGAAGAACAAGTAATAGAGAACAATGTTATAGCTTCAAGGAGAGCAGTTTTTGTTGTCAGATAAAGTCATTGTTAATTGAAAGTCAGTGAAGTTCGTCGGTTATTCGCGTGAACAAGACAGACTAGAATGGCCGTGAAAAGTGTGTCGCGTCCCGCCTCACCGCAACGCCGGGTGCCACAGACAGCGCCCGCCCACCCGCCCATCCGCCCGCCAATCCCGCCCGCCCGCCCGCCCGCCCGCCCATTATTTGCCGTAATGAATGTTATTGGTTCAAAGGCCGGGCTGGCGTTTATCACACCTAAATTTATTAACGAAGCAAAGCAGCGAGGAATCTCTTAAAGCTGATGGTTCGTTGCGGGCTCAAATACATTTCTGTGAGACAATACTTTGAATAGAAGAACGGGACATGAATTTCACCCGCTGTAAGCCTCTGTAAACAGTATGTAAGGTGAACAAAAGAGTCAGGGGGTGAAGATAACCTGGTCTTTTACGCAAAAACAAGAAAACTGCCAGAAAAGCTTTGGTGTTGTTTATCAAAGCTTAAATCATTTACAGTGCCAGTTAGACGTAATTGAAACACTGTTTGTATTTTCGCCGTAAATGAGATTCACCGAAACTACTGAACATGTTACATTCCTTGATTAAAGTCAGTGTTCTTCGGAAACCTTCAAATACTACACATAATAAATCACACAGACCACAAACACTAAATAATACTAATGACTAAGCAAATAATAATCACAGACACCAAGCGATATAAAAAAAAACCTGAAAATTAACCACGTCCAACATCTCTCTATTAGTTTCTCTTTTAAGGTGAAAAAAAGGGAAATATACCTCTATACCTTCCCACAGTTATAATGTAAGGGTAAAGGGTAAGGTATGCGTAAAGCTATAAGGTAAAAAAATGTATCAGCGACTAGCGTGGGCCATGACGTACGTGGGCCGGTACTAGGATCTGTCTGTCATCTCTGAACTTTTACCTCTGCTACCCTGCCTCCACCACCACCACCACCACCACCACCTCCTTGCCTCCAGCCACCACCACCACATCCTCACCGCCTGACCTTCACGTCCACCGGTCAGTCGTAACAACAACACTCCCACAACATGTCACGAACCTGTCAACTTCGGGGTAAAACTTGAGGTCCTGTCGAGATCTAAACCCACACGGCCATACTTCTTGAGATCTGTCTTTGATGAATGGATGTGTGTGTGTGTGTGTGTGTGTGTGTGTGTGTGTGTGTGTGTGTGTGTGTGTGTGTGTGTGTGTGTGTGTGTGTGTGTGTGTGTGTGTGCGTGTGAACTAAACCACACACACACACACAACACACACACACACACACACACACACACACACACACACACACACACACACACACACACACACACCTTCCCACTCATCTTTAAAGCTTCCCCGCACTACCACTACCACCACCACCACCACCTTTGTCATTCCAATCTCCACCATCACCACCATCACCACCATCATCACCATCACCACCATCACCATCACCACCACCACCACCACCACCACACACACTCGCTTTCGTCCACCCGATAAACTCTTTTGTACACTTTAAATATGCACTTTCCTTGCCTCTTAAAAAAAACTTTTGATTGACATGTTAAGGAAGAACGAAGACACACACACACACACACACACACACACAGACACACACACACACACACACATATACACACACACACACACACACACACACAACACCACACACACACACACACACGCACACACACACACACACACACACACACACACACATATACATACATACATACATACATACAGGAGAAGAACAAGTAATTCAAGAACAATGTTATAGCTTCAAGGCATCTTCAAAGCCCAGTCCTCGAAAAATATAATAGTACTAATAATATATATATAATAATAATCAAAATAAATTAGTATAATAGCATAATCTTAGCTTAAATCTAACAAACTAATCCAAGACGTCCTTTTTTTTCTCTCCCCTCCTAACCAGCCTACGTCCCTAACACCCTTCCGTCCCTAACACCCTCCGTCCCTAACACCCTTCCGTCCCTAACACCCTCCGTCCCTAACACCCTTCCGTCCTTAACATCCTTCCGTCCTTAACATCCTTCCGTCCCTAACACCCTTCCGTCCCTAACACCCTTCCGTCCCTAAACCCTCCGTCCCTAACACCCTTCCGTCCTTAACATCCTTCCGTCCCTACACACCCTTCCGTCCCTAACACCCTTCCGTCCCTAACACCCTTCCGTCCCTAACACCCTTCCGTCCCTAACACCCTTCCGTCCCTAACACCCTTCCGTCCCTAACACCCTCCGTCCCTAACACCCTTCCGTCCTTAACATCCTTCCGTCCCTAACACCCTTCCGTCCCTAACACCCTTCCGTCCCTAACATCCTCCGTCCCTAACACCCTTCCGTCCTTAACATCCTTCCGTCCCTAACACCCTTCCGTCCCTAACACCCTTCCGTCCCTAACACCCTTCCGTCCCTAACACCCTTCCGTCCCTAACACCCTCCGTCCCTAACACCCTTCGTCCCTAACACCCTTCCGTCCCTAACACCCTTCCGTCCCTAACACCCTCCGTCCCTAACACCCTTCCGTCCTTAACACCCTTCGTCCCTAACACCCTTCCGTCCCTAACACCCTTCCTTCCCTAACACCCTTCCGTCGCTAACACCCTTCCGTCCCTAACACCCTTTGTCCCTAACACCCTTCCGTCCCTAACACCCTTCCGTCCCTAACACCCTTCCGTCCCTAACACCCTTCCGTCCCTAACACCCGTTGTCCCTAACACCCTTCCTCCCTAACACCCTTCCATCCCTAACACCCTCCGTCCCTAACACCCTTCCGTCCTTAACATCCTTCCGTCCCTAACACCCTTCCGCCCCTAACACCCTTCCGTCCCTAACACCCTTCCGTTCCTAACACCCTTCCTCCCTAACACCCTTCCGTCCCTAACACCCTCCGTCCCTAGCACCCTTCCGTCCCTAACACCCTTCCGTCCCTAACATCCTTCCGTCCCTAACACCCTTCCGTCTCTAACACCCTTCCGTCCTTAACATCCTTCCGTCCCTAACATCCTTCCGTCCCTAACACCCTTCCGTCCCTAACACCCTCCGTCCCTAACACCCTTCCGTCCCTAACATCCTCCGTCCTAACACCCTTCCGTCCCTAACACCCTTCCGTCCCTAACACCCTACCGTCCCTAACACCCTTCCGTCCCTAACACCCTTCCGTCCCTAACACCCTCCGTCCCTAACATCCTTCCGTCCCTAACACCCTCCGTCCCTAACCACCCTTCCGTCCCTAACACCCTCCGTCCCTAACACCCTTCCGTCCCTAACCTCCTTCCGTCCCTAACACCCTTCCGTCCCTAACACCCTTCCTTCCCTAACACCCTTCCGTCCCTAACACCCTTCCGTCCCTAACACCCTTCCGTCCCTAACACCCTTCCTTCCCTAACACCCTTCCGTCCCTAACACCCTTCCGTCCCTAACATCCTTCCGTCCCTAACACCCTTCCGTCCCTAACACCCTTCCGTCCCTAACACCCTTCCGTCCCTAACACCCTTCCGTCCCTAACACCCTTCCGTTCCTAACACCCTTCCGTCCCTAACACCCTTCCGTCCCTAACACCCTTCCTAACAACCGCCCACTACGTATTCTCGCTCTAAAAAAAACAAGAAATATCTCACAAATAAAATAATGGCACAGTTACACCGTGAGCCACTCTGCTACTTTGCTTTCACATGCAAATACACGCATTTCATACACATTATTCTCTCTCTCTCTCTCTCTCTCTCTCTCTCTCTCTCTCTCTCTCTCTCTCTCTCTCTCTCTCTCTCTCTCTCTCTCTCTCTCTCTCTCTCTCTCTCTCTCTCTCTCTCTGGCAAAGTATGTCCTGAAAACTACTGTAAAGGTGACGAAAAAAATGAAACAGAAAGGCAAGAAGAAAACTAATCTCTTCTGTAAACTAATAACTCTTAAGAACTTTTAGTGTGTGACTAAATGACTACATGAGGTGAAAAAAATATGAGTTATGAAGGAGAAGGAGGAGGAGGGGGAAGAAGAGGAGGCAGAGAAGGAGGAGGAGGAGGAGGAGGAGGAGGAGGAGGAGGAGTAAGAGGAAGAGGAAGAGGAAGAGGAAGAGGAAGAGGAGGAGGAGGAGGAGGAGGAGGAGGAAGAGGAGGAGGAGGAGGAAGAGGAGGAGGAGGAGGAGATGTAACTGTGAAGAAATAGCACAAACAGTTATAAAACGCAAAAAACAGAATAAAGAAACGGAAAAGAACGAAGAAAAAGAAATGAATAGCGAATCTAGTAATCGTTTTAGTGGTAGTGGTAGTGGTGGTGGTAGTGGTAGTGGTGGTGGTAGTGGTAGTGGTAGTGGTAGTGGTGGTGGTAGTGGTAGTGGTGGTGGTAGTGGTGGTGGTGGTGGTAGTGGTGGTGTTCCAAGCATTATACAGCCACTTAAATGCTCCAGCCAGGCATACAACCAGTCCATTAGCAGCCCAGCCAGTCAGTCAGTCAGTGTGTCAGTCAGCCGTCACTGCATGCTAAAGGTACACGCGCCGCCAGCCTCCCATCAGTCACCTGAAAACTGTGAACTGTAAACTGTAAACTCTGGCTCGTTGTTAAAGGTAGGAGGTCGTCTGTCATGGAGTAGTAGCAGTGGTAGTAGTAGTAGTAGAAGTGGGGTAGTGGTAGTAGAAGTAGTGGTCGTAGTAGTAGTAGTAGAAGTAGTCGTAGTAGTAAAAGTGGTATAGTGGTAGTAGTAGTAGTAGTAGTAGTAGTAGTAGTAGTAGTAGTAGTAGTAGAGTAGTAGTAGTAGTAGTAGTAGTAGTAGTAGTAGTAGTAGTAGTAGTAGTAGTAGTGGTGGTGGTAGTAGTAAAAGTGGTGTAGTAGTAGTAGTAGTAGTAGTAGTAGTGGTGGTAGTAGTAAAAGTGGTGTAGTAGTAGTAGTAGTAGTAGTAGTAGTAGTAGTAGTAGTAGTAGTAGTATAGTATATACCTTAACAAAATCTCACTTTCCTTTATTAGTGTTCACCATACATATATTTCACTAGTTTTTACTCTATTTCACACTAGCATAGCCTCACAGCGCTATGATAAGCCAGCCAGCATAATTACAGGCAGAAGGGATTACATACACGACAAAGCAGAAACAACCATAAAAAAACGAAATATTGAAGGAACCAAAAATAATGGCCATTCACATTCATCAAAGGCGTTCCAATTAAGACTCACTTTTTAGCCATCGTCACAGTATTCACCACAATGTTAATCCACCACACAGACAAGCACAACCCTCCGCAATTTCCCGTTTGGACACTAGAAGCCTTTTCCCCGCCTCTTCGTCCCCCTTACGAGCCATCAGAGCTACGCAAAACCTTGTTCCATCACTTTAACGACGCGCCATAAAACATTCTTTGGCTGTGGTTTTAACAAATTGGTTCTCTTGAGCGCTAAGGTACGTACTACATGGATCCCTCCCTTCCTTCCCCTCTCCTCTCCTCTCCTCTCCTCTCCTCTCCTCTCCTCTTCCACTCTCATCTCCTCTCTCTCCTCTCCTTCTCTCCCTCTCTCCTTCTCTCATCTCCTCTCCTCTCCTCCCCTCTCTCTTCCCCTCTCTCATCTCCTCTCTTCCCATTACATCCTCTCTCTCCTCTTTTTTCCTCTCCTTCCCTCTCTCATCTCATCTCCTCTCTTATCTACTTACCCACGAGCCTGCCTCCCTTCTACCTGCCTC
Organism: Chionoecetes opilio; assembly: GCA_016584305.1. Taxonomy (NCBI): domain Eukaryota; kingdom Metazoa; phylum Arthropoda; class Malacostraca; order Decapoda; family Majidae; genus Chionoecetes; species Chionoecetes opilio. The sequence continues at coordinate 217,980 of JACEEZ010004170.1, read as the reverse complement.
CCTCCTGCCTGCCTCCCTCCTGCCTGCCTCCCTCCTACCCTCCTCTCTCTCTCCACATACGCACCTGCCTCACACACACTTACTACCTGCCTCGCTCACATTCCTGGCTCGCTTCACCAAGAGGAAAATGCAGAAATATAAACAAGTCTGATAAATGGATTCCCTCGAGCGCAAACCATTTACGAGATGCAAGAGCGAGGAGAAGGATGAGTGGGTAGGTAGTGAGGGGAGGGATTGAGGGGAAGGGAGGGGTGAGGGGAAGGGAGGGTGAGGGGAGGGAGTGAGGGGAGGGTAAGAGGGGTGTTTAGAGGCTGCCAGGGGGTCTGAGGGGAAGAGAGGGGAGGTTGGGGACTGGTTGGGGCTGGTGGTAGGGGTGGTAGGGGTTAGATAACATATAATTACACGGATGAGTAATGAGTTATAGCTAAAGTTAAGGAAGGGAAAACGACCTCAACCACTATTACTATACTACTACTACTACTACTACTACTACTACTACTACTACTACTACTACTACTAGTACTACTACTACTACCACTACTACTACCACCACGATGACCATTATACAAACCACCACTACCATCACCAACAATACAAACCATAATACCACTAATATAATTTCAATCACGGCTCCAACCACTGTCCCTACCATCATAATTCTTAATAAGTACCATCGTTATCACCACAAGCACCTAACTACCACATTAACCACAGCTATAACCGCCAATAACACTAATCCTAATATCCTTAACAACACCAAACCACCACCAAAACAATATCTTAAAAATCACCACCACCACCACCACCACCACACTCAGCTAACCCTACAATCACCACCACCACCACCACCACCACCGCACTCAGCTAACCCTACCATTACCATTATCATTTATTCACCACCACCACCACCACCACCACCGCCACCACCGCCACTTAAGCCATCACTCTGCCCACAACACCAATTTGCAACATGACGCCACAACAGAACACTCCCAAGCGACGTAGTGGTCAAAATAGCACCACACTGTTCAATTTTTACCCTTGCTGTTTGACCTCCTTCCCTTTGCCACCAATACACTCCTTTTTTTTCCTCTAACATCAGGTAAGAACATAAGAAAATAAGGAAGCTACAAGAGGCCGCGAGACCTACACGAGGTAGTTCCTGTTACTGAACACTACCTACATCCACCTTTCATCCCCATCCATGAATTTATCCAGCCTCCTTTTAAACCTCCCTATTGACTCCGCACTAACTACCTGACGACTAAGTCCATTCTAATCATTCACCACCCTATTTGTGAACCCGTTTTTCCCTATTTTCTTTTTAAATCTACACTTTTCCAGCTTGAATCCGTTACTTCTTGTTCTACCCTGGTTAATAGCCGTAAAAACTTTTCCTACATCTCCTTTATTATATCCCTTTATCCACTTACAAACTTCTATCAGATCGCCCCTTACTCTACGCCTCTCGAGTGAGTGTAAATTTAATAGCTTTAATCTCTTCTCATTACTAAAGTTACGCATCCCATGAATAATTTTGGTCATCCTTCCCTGCACTGATTCTAACAAGGTTATATCTATCCTGTAATATGGAGACCAAAACTGAACCGCTTAGTCTAGGTGAGGTCTAACTAGAGCCAAAAAAAGCTTTAGAATAACCTCAGCACTTCTACTCAGCTCATTACCAATACTAATACTGATATACTAATACTAATACTGATCATTGTATTTAAGTAATGATTAATCTAGCAATGTCTATCATTTTTCTATCTCTTGTAGTAAGTTTTGCCTAATTTGTGGTTTTTAAGGAATATCTGGTAGTATCATGTCATTGTGAATTGGCTGAAATAGGGACTTCTAATCATTGTAACTGAAAACTGACTCCAGATTCGTGTTCAGCATGCCCGATAACTGCTAAGAACAAATTTTCAAGCAAATCTATTTTTTTAAAAATATTGCAAATTTTGCAAGGGGTATTCCTTGATTTTTTTTTTAAATCACGTTTTTTTCAATAACTAAAAAACTATGGCACATAAGTGCAAGAATTTTAGAGAAGTAAATATGAAGATCAAGGGCTATCATTTGGCGTAAAGCAAAAAAATATTGATTGGTAAATAACCGAGAAAATAGCATATTCGTACATTTATACAAAATATCCATTTTCTCGACAACCATGAGGTGTTTTGACAAACCGATTGCTCTCATGTAGACCACCTTAAGATGAACCTTTGTTACTTCGATAAGTTTTCTTCTACGACTCATAGTTTTGCGGCAAAATAACAAAAACCTGATTTTCGTCAATTTTTTTATATTTTCAGGAGCCAGAAATCCGAAAGCTTTTTTTTCGCTTGATAATTGGAAATTTCGGGGATACAATTGTAGATCCATCCATTTATAATAAATTTTGATGGGTAAGTGTGGCTGTGTGAGAAATAATTTAGGAGTTAAGTAATTATACAAGTTTACACACACACACACACACATACACACACACACACACACACACACACACACACACACACACACACACACACACACACACACACACACACACACACACACACACACACACGCACACAGACCTTTAAACTTGACCACTACTGCACTTCCCTGTTGCTTTATTGACACTGATTACACGCTACACACACACACACACACACACTCATTAGCCCTCACGCCCACACACACCCCTGGAAAGGCCACACCATCCCTCCCTTCCTTTACAATTACGACACGGATATTTGCTAGCGCCGCCGTGTCTGCCGCTGTTACATGAGTCCCGGGGGCAGCGTGCGGGAGGCGGGATGGCTATGCTTGTGGCCGGATATTTAGCCATTACCCCATTAGGAAGGGTAAGTTAATCCATAAGACTCTTTATTTATCCTCACGAAACTTGAGGATAACCGCGACCTGCTAGCCATTTCGGTGAAGTTTATCTTATTTGCTTTGCTCTCTCTCTCTCTCTCTCTCTCTCTCTCTCTCTCTCTCTCTCTCTCTCTCTCTCTCTCTCTCTCTCTCTCTCTCTCTCTCTCTCTCTCTCTCTCTCTCTCTCTCTCTCTCTCTCTCTCTCTCTCTCTCTCTCTCTCTCTCTCTCTCTCTCTCTCTCTCTCTCTCTCTCTCTCTCTCTCTCTTGTACGTTTCTTCTTTAATATTTATTTTCTCATCTGCAAGTTTTTTTCTCAGTGTTCAATTTCTTTTCTTTTTTCATCCTTCCTTCCTACCCACGCATGATTCGCCTCCTACTCACTTCTAGCTTCTCTTTATCCTTTTCCTCCTACTCCATTTTACCCTCTATTACAGACTCCATTTTTTTTCGTTCTACCCCTCCCTCTCTCTTTATTATTATCTTTCTTCTTATCTTTATTCTAGTCTGGGGTTTTCTCTCTCTTTTTATCCTGTCATAGTGTCCTACTCTCTTCTCTCTCTCTCTCCCCTCTCTCTCTCTCTTCTTCTCTCTCTCTCTCTCTCTCTCTCCTCTGACCAGTCCCTTGCGATGTATTTGTGCACGCATTTTGCTATGCCTTGTGCACGCACGCACGTGCGTGTGGGTGGTGGATACGTGTATTATAGCTTTCAGGTCCTATAAAAGATTCGGCTTATTGGACCTGGCTTTATCACTATATGTAATATGTTCATATGTACAAAACTACATGGCCAAATAAATATATCAATATTAATATCTTCTCTCTCTCTCTCTCTCTCTCTCTCTCTCCTCTTCTCCTCTCTTCTCTCTCTTCTTCTCTCTCTCTCTCCTCTCTCTCTCTCTTCTCTCTCTCTCCTCTCTCTCTCTCTCTCTCTCTCTCTCCTTACTGTTATCTCTCCTCTCTATCTCTGTATCTCCCTCTGCTATTTCTCTCTCTCTGTTATGTCTCCTGCTATCTACTTATGACAATGATCAAGGTTTCCCCCCCTCTACTAACATGTCACAAAGCATCACGCATCCCCATCACGAATGTCCCCAAAAAACTACCTGACCTGACTTGACATGGCCATTAGTCCTTCCTGCCCCTCTCCTGAGTTCCCTTTGACCTTGTAGCCTCAACCATTCCAGTTAAAACTCCGTCCCAAAACAAGCGGCTAGGTCAAACTTTTCAACCTTTTATTGCCAAACAGTAAACTCGATGACAACAACTCACGCCAACTCATGCCCCGCCCACCTGTGACCTGACTGTGGCTGCGGCTACAGCGGCGGGCTGATGCCCGCTCATTTATTACTGGTTTTATGTGTATGTATGTGTATGTGTATGTATGTGCATATGTATATGTATATGTATATATATTATGTAATAAATGTAAATAAATAAAAAAATAAATAAAAACAACTTAACAACAACAACAACAACCTCTTAACAACCTAGAGGCACGCGAGGTCAACCATAACAACCAACTGTAACAACCAACTGTAACAACCAACTGTAACAACCAACTATAACAACCAACCATAACAACCAACTGTAACAACCAACTGTAACAACCAACTATAACAACCAACAGCTATCGCATAACACAATATAGTCGTGTTATGAAAGTTATGTTACGATTACTAAACTCATACGGTCGAGAATGTGTCCTACTGATATCCAACTTCCCTTCACCCCTTCCCTTCCCTTCCCTTCCCTATGTTCCCTTCCCTTCCCTTCACCCCTTCCTTCCTTCCCTTCCCTTCCCTTCCCTTCCCTATGTTCCCTTCCCTTCCCTACCCCTTCCTTCCCTTCCCTTCCCTTCCCTTCCCTTCCCTATGTTCCCTTCCCTATGTTTCCCTTCCTATGTTCCCTTCCTTTCCCTTCCCTTTCCTTCCCTTCCCTTCCCTATGTTCCCTTCCCTTCCCTGTCTCGTGTTTGGCGGGACGTCTCGTGTTCTGCGGGACAGGTGCTCAGTTTTCCGGCAGACCTGTAATTACATGGGACAGAGGGAGGTTTTTTTCTTCACCGGGTTGTGGACGCGTCTAAGGAATGTGTTTTATGCCTTGGTGTCATGCGAGGCCGCCGCGTGCATGACCCTCCGCCATTATACGGTGGTGACACACATTGAGGTGCATTTTATTACCCGGCAAATAAAGAGTCGCATCCATGAGGTCACCAACTACTATTTTACTGATTTATGTTTTCCGCATTCATATTTTGACATCCTCTTTTTACAACTATTTCATTCAGGATTCTTTTTATATTTTCCGACTTTAAGAATAATGATTTTTTTCTAGTTTTCTTTGTGTTCTAGTTTTTTGGTCATGATTTGTCTGCTGGTTAAAAAGAAATCAATTGTTACAACGAAAAGTAGTGTTAGTGTATAGTTCTAATGCCTAAGCTTGTGCTAGTATGCAATTTTGAGGTAGAAAAGTGTGAATGAGTGTGTGTGTGTGTGTGTGTGTGTGTGTGTGTGTGTGTGTGTGTGTGTGTGTGTGTGTGTGTGTGTGTGTGACTGGATATGTGCGTGAGTGCGTGTGAGTGCGTGCGTGTGGGTGGTGGATACGTGTACTACAATTGCGTGCGTAACTCAGTCAACTGGGTGATACTAAAAAGCGAAGAAGATAATAACTCACATTCACACCACAGCTAATGCATCAAAACGTCCTGCATGCCATCACCTCATTCTTAACCCCTTGAGACCCAGAACGTAATTTCCATTGTAATTTGGGTACCATTAGACGATTTTTAGTGACTATAAGCAATATGTTATAGCTATGACCTGTTTAGTATCCTTGTCCACTAGCTAAATTGGTATATTCAGTGACTTTTCGTAATTTTATGCCTCGACAACATACATTTTTTTATAGCAAAGGAAAGATCTCGGCGTGAAGGAATTAAAAAAGTCTTCTCATTCACTCACACACTTACCACAACTTTTTTATAACCCTCACACCTCAAGTAACCTTTTTAACCCCAAAACCATAACCTATATAACGTAACCTAATCTAACCTCATTCTTAGAAATAAGTCTCCTCATTCACTCATACACTCACCACAAGACTTGTTTATACTCCTCACACCTCACGTAAGCCCTCCCACACACACATACATACTTACAGGTAACCCTCCCACACACATATACATACTTACAGGTAACCCTCCCACACACACATACATACTTACAGGTAACCCTCCCACACACACATACATACTTACAGGTAACCCTCCCACACACACATACATACTTACAGGTAACCCTCCTACAGTCCTACACACACATACATACATACTTACAGGTAACCCTCCCACACACACATACATACTTACAGGTAACCCTCCCACAGTCCCACACACACATACATAATTACAGGTAACCCTCCCACACACACATACATACTTACAGGTAACCCTCCCACACACACACATACATACTTACAGGTAACCCTCCCACACACACATACATACTTACAGGTAACCCTCCCACACACACATACATACTTACAGGTAACCCTCCCACACACACATACATACTTACAGGTAACCCTCCTACAGTCCTACACACACATACATACATACTTACAGGTAACCCTCCCACACACGCATACATACTTACAGGTAACCCTCCCACAGTCCCACACACACATACATAATTACAGGTAACCCTCCCACACACACATACATACACACACATCCCTGCAGTACCTAAGTCGTCCTCAGCTCGTATATAACAAAGCAAGTCTTCTTCCCTGCAGGTCAGAGTCTTAACTTAATGCGACAAGACGTCCTGCACTATTTTACCTTCACCCTCATCTAAATTATTCCGTCTCCCACACCTTAGCTGATAAATAGCGGGTGTATGAGAGAAAATGAGAGAGAGAGAGAGAGAGAGAGAGAAGAGAGAGAGAGAGAGAGAGAGAGAGAGAGAGAGAGAGAGAGAGAGAGAGAGAGAGAGAGAGAGAGAGAGAGAGGGAGAGAGAGAGAGAGAGAGAGGGGAGGGAGAGAGAGAGAGGGGAGAGGGAGAGAGAGAGGGGAGAGAGAGAAAGGGAGGAGGGAGTGATAGAGGACGAAGGAAACTGACTTGACTGACTGACTGGTTGACTGACTGACTGGGTGACTGACTGACTGACCGACCGACTAACTGACTGAAGAAAAAACGAACAGATACATAGCAAACAACAACTAAAATAAAAAACAGGAAAGTAAAAGAGATTCAACTCAAAACATTAATCATAAGAATTAAAAAAAAAAAAAAAAAAAAAAAAAAGGATATGTAAATACGAAATCCAAAAATAATATTACCTTTAACAAACTAACAGGAGTAAGGAAAAGGATGAAAAAAGGAAGAGATGGAACTCACACACACCACTTAGGGCATGATGGGTGTCCTAATCTATAACACATTTTTTCCTTCCTCCCTCCTTCCTATCTCATTCCCTACCTTCTTTAACCTCCAACCTCTCTTCTCTCTCTCTCTCTCTCTCTCTCTCTCCTCTCTCTCTCTCTCTCTCTCTCTCTCTCTCTCTCTCTCTCTCTCCCGCCCTCTTTTTCGCTCTCTCTCTCTCTCTCTCTCTCTCTCTCTCTCTCTCTCTCTCTCTCTCTCTCTCTCTCTCTCTCTCTCTCTCTCTCTCTCTCTCTCTCTCTCTCTCTCTCTGCAGCATCAATTCACCTCTCTATTATACTCTTGGGCATAGTTCCTTTTCTCTTTTCTATAAAATCATCGAAGCTGCGTTCCTCCTCCTCCTCCTCCTTCTCCTCTTCCTCTTCCTCTTCCTCTTCCTCTTCCTCTCCTCCTCCTCCTCCTCCTCCTCCTCCTTCTCCTCCTCCTCCTCCTCCTCTTAACTTATCAATTTTCTTAAATACTCCACATTTTTTTCTTCATTCCATTTCTCGAGTCTTTCTCATTCTTTCCTCGAGCATTCTCTCCTTCCCATCATCCCTTCCTCTTATTTCCTTTATTCTACCTCCTCATTTATCTATTCTCTCTTCACTCGGGAATTCTCCCTCCTTCCCATCATCCCTTCCTCTTTCTTCCTCTCTTCTGCCTCCCCATTCATCTATTATCTCTATTTTCCCTCATTCTCTCATCTCCCACTATCCCTTCTTCCTTTCTTCCTCTCTTCTGCCTCCCCATTCATCTATTATCTCTATTTTCCCTCATTCTCTCATCTCCCACTATCCCTTCTTCCTTTCTTCCTCTCTTCTGCCTCTCTTCTGCCTCCCCATTCATCTATTATCTCTATTTTCGAGCATTCTCCCCTTCTTCCCATTATCCCTTCCTCCTCTTCTCCTCTTCCTCTTTATTTACCTATTCTCTTATTTCTTTACTGTTAATTCTTGCAGAAATACTCTTAATATACAATATAATATACACAAGTTTCTATGTTACTTCTTAGGTATCTGACTTATTTAATCCTTCTTTTATGTTACTTCTTAGGTATCTGACTTATTTAATCCTTCTTTTATGTTACTTCTTAGGTATCTGACTTATTTAATCCTTCTTTTATGTTACTTCTTAGGTATATGTCTTAATTAACCCTTCTTTTATGTTACTTCTTAGGTATCTGACTTATTTACCCTTCTTTTATGTTACTTCCTTAGTATATGTCTTAATTAACCCTTCTTTTATGTACTTTTTAGGTATTGTCTTAATAACCCTTCTTTTATGTTACTTCTTAGGTATATGTCTTAATTAGCCCTTCTTTTATGTTACTTCTTAGGTATATGTCTTAATTAACCCTTCTTTTAATGTTACTTTTTAGGTATATGTCTTAATTAACCCTTCTTTTATGTTACTTTTTAGGTATATGTCTTAATTAACCCTTCTTTTATGTTACTTCTTAGGTATCTGACTTATTTAACCCTTCTTTTATGTAACTTCTTAGGTATATGTCTTATTTAACCCTTCTTTTATGTTACTTCTTAGGTATATGTCTTATTTAACCCTTCTTTTATGTTACTTCTTAGGTATCTGACTTATTTAACCCTTCTTTTATGTTACTTCTTAGGTATATGTCTTAATTAACCCTTCTTTTATGTTACTTTTTAGGTATATGTCTTAATTAGCCCTTCTTTTATGTTACTTCTTAGGTATATGTCTTAATTAACCCTTCTTTTATGTAACTTCTTAGGTATATGTCTTAATTAACCCTTCTTTTATGTTACTTCTTAGGTATATGTCTTAATTAGCCCTTCTTTTATGTAACTTCTTAGGTATATGTCTTAATTAACCCTTCTTTTATGTTACTTCTTAGGTATATGTCTTAATTAACCCTTCTTTTATGTTACTTCTTAGGTACGTGACTCCATTAACATCCTTCTCCTTATGTCACCTATTCTGTCAAGTGATTTCATTTCCTTCCATTCTAATCTAATTCCTTCCATTCTCAGTTCGTCTCCAATGCACTTCCTTCTATTCGAGGCTTTCAATAATGTTTCCTTCTCCTCATCACAATTCTTTCATTCTTCACCATTCACTCCATTAATTATTTTTTCCATCTAACTAACTAAGCTAATTTGCGTCTAATTTGTGTACTCATGTTACTCCCTCGCTCGTGTTATTTTATTCCATTTATATTCACATCACACCATCCATGTCTTTTCAGCTGCATCCTTGCCCTTTAACTCTCTCTCTCTCTCTCTCTCCTCTCTCTCTCCTCTCTCCTCTCTTCTCTCTCTCTCTCTCTCTCTCTCTCTCTCTCTCTCTCTCTCTCTCTCTCTCTCTCTCTCTCTCTCTCTCTCTCTCTCTCTCTCTCTCTCTCTCTCTTAATTTCCTCATCTATTTCTTCTTTTTCCACTATTTACAATCTTTCATCAGTCTTCTACTTATTTATTAACTACTTAAACTACTTCTTCTACTTTTGCCGCATATGAACACGTCTTCCTCTAATACTTTCCTTAACTTACGAGTGTTCACAAATCTCTATTGCCTTTATATTTCCTACACCAGAACCTTTTTTAATACATGGCTCCATACTTTCACCATCTCTACCATCAACTAAGTTTAGTAAGCTCTGTTGCCGTTCCTATTAATACATTTAAGCCCCTCTGTCGATTTTTTCTTATATTTATGGCTATCAGGATGGTCTATCAATGCCTTTTCTTCCATTCAAATCTCGACCTATCTATGGGTATTTAAACTTTATCTGACTGGAATCTGTATCTCCTATGATGAGCCCTGGATAGAAGTAGTGGTAGTGGTAGTAGTAGTAGTAGTAGTAGTAGTAGTAGTAGTAAGAGCAGTTGTTATAGTGGTAGTAGTAGTAGTAGTAGAAGTTATCAGACCTCCACATATATTCCTTCGACTAGAAATATAAAAATACCAAAGAAAAGGAACAGAACAAAGGAACAAGAAAAGGAATAAGAAAAAGGAACACATCAAAGGAACGAAGGAGCGAATAAGAAACAAAGAAGAATAAAAGAATGAATAGGAACGAGGGAAAGGAGAGAGAATTCGATACATGGAAACACGAATATGATAAGAAAAAATGTAATTAAAAGAATAAAGAAAAGGGGAGAGAGAGAGAGAGAGAGAGAGAGAGAGAGAGAGAGAGAGAGAGAGAGAGAGAGAGAGAGAGAGAGAGAGAGAGAGAGAGAGAGAGAGAGAGAGAGAGAGTAAAATATGTATGAGATCTCTGATACCTGAGACGCAGATCGGTACATATGAACCAAAATTATTCCATTACCATAAATTTTCATTCTTTATTAAGGGTTAAAGTCTTCAATCTCTTTCTTTACGTTTCCTCCACTCCTCCTCCTCCTCCTCCTCCTCCTCCTCCTCCTCCTCCTCCTCCTTTAGTCTCTGCTGATTTCTTTCTTTTCTTCATTTCTTTCTTCCAGTACACACACAAAATATTAGTTGAGGCTTTTGAGAGAGAGAGAGAGAGAGAGAGAGAGAGAGAGAGAGAGAGAGAGAGAGAGAGAGAGAGAGAGAGAGAGAGAGAGAGAGAGAGAGAGAGAGAGAGAGAGAGAGAGAGAGAGAGAGAGAGAGAGAGAGAGAGAGAGAGAGAGAGAGAGAGAGAGAGAGAGAGAGAGAGAGAGAGAGAGAGAGAGAGAGAGAGTTGAAGAGAAGAACATTTTTATGGGAAAGAAGAATTAGTGTCTATTTTTAGAGGGTCCCAAAGTATTTTTTTAGGGAATAGGAAGAAGGAAGGGAGTTAAGATCCCTTTTTTGACGTGGAAGTTACAGCCTTTTCTTGGTTGAAGTTACAGGGACAGTTTTCATGGCGCTCAATTGGATTTCACGAGTCACCCTTGAAAACCCCTTCGTCGAGAAAAAAAAAGGAAAAAAAAAGGACCTCTGCATAAAGTAAAAAGAGAAAAAAAGTAGGTCATTTCAATCAGGTCAATTATTTTTGTGGACTCAATTCATTCTTTAATTTTCAAAAAGGAAGAATCTTAAGTGGTAAAAAAAATGGAGGGATGAGGAGAGAGAAATTGAAAGGCTGCATTTCCACGCTGACGATAAAAGTAGTTTAGGCAGCTGGCCAGACTGAGGGGAAACCAAAGACTTGAGGGGAACCAGAGACTTGAGGGGAAGAACTGCATTGAAAAGTTAGTGATGAAAGAAGCAGAAGGTCAAGAGAG
>JACEEZ010004170.1:188991-203991 GCA_016584305.1 Chionoecetes opilio | reverse complement strand
CACCCTTGTCACACTTCCTCAGTTTATCTCAACCAAGTAAAAAAGTGTAGCCAATTTACCGTTTGGACTCACACACCAAACATTTTCCATTTCCAGGAAGCAACATTTTCACTCCACAAACTATTAGTCTCCAGGGAGTACGCGGGCATCGAACCCTGGAACCCTCCCCTCAGCATTCCTGGTCGAGTTATAAACCAGTCTGCAACATGTCGCGTTCTTGAATAATGAAAAGGCAAGACTGGATGTGGCGATGTTGGACAAAGCCGCTTCCGTTCATGCTTAAAGAGATGAAGCGGGAAGCGGAAAATTATTCTTGCCATGTTGTTGTCTTCTTACTTTGTTCCTGACGCTTCATTTCTGTTTTCGATTTTTGTTTTCTCTTGTCTTCCTCCCCTCTCTCTCTCTCTCTCTCTCTCTCTCTCTCTCTCTCTCTCCTCTCTCTCTCTCTCTCTCTCTCTCTCCTCCCATTCCCTGCTCCCTCCTCTCCTCCTCTCCCTCTCTCTCCTCCCATTTCCTCATCCCTCCTTTCCTCCTCTCCCTCTCCTCCTCTTGCCTGCTGCCTCTGCCCTCCAACGCCTGTCAACTGCCGCCTCACCTTGAACTCCACCTGTGTTCCGAGATGTCAGCATTTGAGTTCAAAACACACATAATACTCATACATCAAGCCTAAACTACCCCGACAGACAGTAGTAAGAACCATAAAAACACTTCAACTTTCCTGAACAAATCACGTTTTTTGGATATACAGGCTGAAACTTCTTGCTACGGCCAAGCATCCATGAGGAATGGAACTGGAGGGAAGGACCTTAATTACACTATCCATACACCTATATTGTTAGGTAGTGTAGTTAAAGCAAACAGCGAAGACATCGTCGGCTGTTGGTATCCTTTGAGTACCCATTCTCATCCCCTCCTATTTTCTAAGCGTCATTTTGCAAAGACCATTGCAGAGTGGTCAGTCAATTTTTAAGAATTGCAGAATGCTTAAAGCCCATAATTCATGAACAAAGTTTTGGTACAGACTGAAAATTTGAACATAACACAACAAACCAATAAGAGTAATGAACAGACAGACAGACATTAATGAACATCAAAACAACCAAAATTGTAGACAGACAGACAGATAGACAACAAACAGACAGAGCAACAGACAGACAGACATCTATTAAGAGAACATTAGCGTAACCCAACATATCAAGGTCATTCAAAACCATTGCGAGTGTAGTCAATTTTTAAGATGAGTAGGTAAGCCATTAATCAGAGTCTGGCAGGCCATCCCTCACTCACCCAGCGCTCGTTATTCATCACTGGGGGGATAATTTACGCGCTTCTGTCATGCTGGGATGCTTCAGGAGTCATGGAGGAAGAGGGCTACTTGGCGACGCGGAGGAAAAGAGGCGCGGGAGTAAAGGTGCGATGCGGCCGCTGGTGGGGAAGAAAAGGACGATGGAAGCAAGAGTAATGCTAGTGATTTTTTGCTTTAAGTGTGAGAAATTGTCATGAAGAGCAAATATCACGAAGGAGGAGAGAGAGAGAGAGAGGAGAGAGAGAGAGAGAGAGAGAGAGAGAGAGAGAGAGAGAGAGGAGAGAGAGAGAGAGAGGAGGAGAGAGAGAGAGAGAGGAGAGACGAAGAAAGACAGAAAGACAGACAAAGATAGACAGAAAGAAAGACAGAGAGAGAGAGAGAGAGAGAGAGAGAGAGAGAGAGAGAGAGAGAGAGAGAGAGAGAGAGAGAGAGAGAGAGAGAGAGAGAGAGAGAGAGAGAGAGAGAGAGAGAGAGAGAGAGAGAGAGAGAGAGAGAGAAGGAAACAGACACAGAGAGACAGACAGAGAGAAAAAGAGACAGACAGACAGACAGAGAGAGAAAGAGACAGGCAGACAGACAGAGAGAGGGAGAGACAGACAGAGACACACAGGGAGAGAGAGATGAGATAGTGTGTGTGTGTGTGTGTGTGTGTGTGTGTGTGCAATTATGTTGGGTGCTTTGGTTGCCATTTATACCCAGACAGAGAGCTTGCTTGGAACAACCGTAATACTAATTACGATGGGAGTAAGACAGGGATCACCTACTTCAGGTTTGCTGTTTATTTTGTTTGTAGACGAGTTAATAAAGATTATTAAAGGTGGTTGTGAACTAGACGGGTTTCTACAATGGCTTCATATTCTTGTACTTATGGATGACACAGTCTTACTTTCAACAACGAGATGTAACATGCTGAAAAAGATGTCTTTGCTTCAAAATTATTGTACAGAATATGGTATGAAAATCAACCAATCAAAGACCAAATTTTTTGTGATAAATGGCGGTGTTGGTGATTCGGAGGTGTTGGTGGTGAACGGGTTAATGGTGGAGCACTGCCAGATGTATGTGTACCTTGGCTCGCCGTTCACGAGTGATGGTTCAGTGTCATCCGTCGTCACAGCTCACGCTAAAAACAAGATGTCCCATGTCTTAAAATTTGTCTCCTTTGTAAATAAAAATAATGATGTCCCATTTATGGTGAAAAAACGAGTCTTTGACGCAGCACTGATGTCTTCATTGATTTATGGATGTGAATCGTGGATAGGAGCAGACCTGAAACCCATGGTGAAGCTTTACAACTGGTGCTTGAAAAAAACTACTAGGGGTTAGGAAATCTACGTGTAACGATGTTTGTTATGTGGAATCAGGTTACCCCACTTTACAAGACTTAGTGAAATATAGACAACATAAATTTTTCCGTATTGAGTGGCATGAGAGATCCCAGTATAATGATGACCCACTTACTTTTGTAATAAATTTAGTTCAAAATTCAGGAACATGTACAAGTAGATTAGTTAGGAACTTTGTAAATGAGGATGTAACACCGTTAAGTGAAGCAATGTTAAATGTAATTGACGGTATAAGACAAAGTGAATCATCTAGAAGATTAACTTACAAATGTATCAACCCGGAAATGGAAGTTCATGAGGTATATAAAGAAAGAAATTTAATAAATGAAATTCATAGGTTATCTTTCACACAGTTCCGTAGCAGTGGCCATTCACTAGCGTGTGAAACGGGTAGATGGAACAGGCGAGGCAGAGGCCGCCTGCCGCTTGAGGAAAGGCTATGTAGGTGTGGTGACATACAGACTGAGCAACACGTTATACAACAATGCCCCATGACACAAAGTATTAGAGATTTATACCAATTCACCACGATGAACGAGTTATTCTCCATTCAGTTTTCACCTGCAACTCTTTGTAAAGTTATTCATGAGGTTCTGAATACCTATAAGTAACTAGATAGCCAAGGCTGGAATTGTTAATATATTGAGCATATGCTGTGGACTACAGTTATAATTAGTTGATAGTTTAATGATTGTTTAAATTAGTATTTAGGAATTATGTTTAATGATTATTATGTTTTAAGTTAGTATTTAGGAATTATGTAATATCAATATTTATACCTGCATACTGTGGTCAATAAAACTATCTATCTATCTATCTGTGTGTGTGTGTGTGTGTGTGTGTGTGTGTGTGTGTGTGTGTGTGTGTGTGTGTGTGTGCATGTTTGTGCCTGTGTATGTGTGTGTGTTCGTGTGTGTGTGTGTGTGTGTGTGTGTGTGTGTGTGTGTGTGTGTGTGTGTGTGTGTGTGTGTGTGTGTGTGTGTGTGTGTGTGTGTGTGTGTGTGTGTGTGTGTGTGTGTGTGTGTGTGTGTGGTGTGTGTGTGTGTGTGTGTTGTGTGTGTGTGTGTGTGTGTGTGTGGTGTGTGTGTGTGTGTGTGGTGGTGTGTGGTGTGTGTGGTGTTTGTGTGTGTGTGTGTGTGTGTAGCCATGGAGGGAGGGAGATAAGGTAGAGAGTGGTTATGAAGGAAGGAAAGTAGGTTAGTAGGGGAGGGATATTGTGCCAGGCCGGAGAGACAAGGGGTTATGAGGCTGGTAAAAATTGGAAGCAGGAATATTTGAGGGAGGGTGAGCAAGGCAGGAAACATATAAGTGAACAGAGGAGATATATAAAAGTCTTCCCATATTCCCTGTTTCGACTGAAGGCTCTCGAGAGAACGTCAGGAAATCCTTGCAAAATGGGTTGACGAAACACAGTAAAAATTACGACAGATTGAGAGGGAGAGAGAGAACAGGCGAATAATGCAGACACAATAAGGCCAATACTGCAAATGTGAATGAAAGAGGGAAGGAAGGAAGGAAGAGAGGAAGGAAGGGATGGAAGAGGAAAGAGATGGATAAAAGAGAGAAAAACAGGCGAATAATGCACACACAATAAATTAAGGCCAAGACTGCAAATGTGAATGAAAGAGGGAATCAAGGAAGGAAGGAAAGAAGGAAGGAAGGAAGAGAGGAAGGAAGGAAGGGAGGGAAGAGGAAAGAGATGAATATAAAATCGAGACAAGGAACATGAAAGGGTGAGAGAGAGAAGGACATTTACATAGAGGAGACCAAGAGAAAACTGACAGTGAACAATAAACCTGGGAAGAGGTGAAGGAGGAGAGAATGCTAAAAAATAGAATACGAAAAGGAGAAACAGGAAAAAGAGGAAGAGGGGAACAACGAGGAATATAAATAACATGAGAATCAGAGACGGCAATAACTAAACAAGGAAATACAGAAAAAATTAAGATATTGAAAATCACAAATTAGAAATTGAAGCTGAAAACTAATTCCAGATTCGTGTTCAGCATGCCCGAAAACTATTAGGAACAAATTTTCAAGCAAATCTATACGTATTTGAAAAAAATATTGCAAAATGTGCAATATTTTTAGCAAAACAGATTTGCTTCAAAATGAGTTCCTAGCAGTTTTCGGGCATGCTGAACACGAATCTGGAATCAATTTTCAGTTACAATGATTAAAAGTCCCTATTTCAGCCAATTTACAATGACATACTGCATGATATTCCTTAAAATTCACTAATTAGAATTTGAAGCTGAAAACTAATTCCAGATTCGTGTTCAGCATGCCCGAAAACTATTAGGAACAAAATTTTCAGCAAATCTATACGTATTTCAAAAAATATTGCAAAATTGGCAATATTTTTTGACAAATAGATTTGCTTAAAAATTTGTTCCTAGCAGTTTTCAGGCATGCTGAACACGAATCTGGAATCAGTTTTCAGTTACGATGATTAGAAGTCCCTATTTCAGCCAATTCACAATGACATACTGCATGATATTCCTTACATATCACAAATTAGAATTTGAACTTGAAAACTAATTCCAGATTCGTGTTCAGCATGCCCGAAAACTATCAGGAACAAATGTTCAAGCAAATCTATACGTATTTGAAAAAATATTGCAAAATTGGCAATATTTTTTGACAAATAGATTTGCTTGAAAATGAGTTCCTAACAGTTTTCGGGCATGTTGAACACGAATCTGGAATCAGCTTTCAGTTACAATGATTAGAAGTCCCTATTTCAGCCAATTCACAATGACATACTTCATATTCCTTAAGATAAAAAAAATAGTGAATCATGTATCCATTTTTTTCGGCTCAGTATTATAAGCTGATGAAATAGTCCTACGAGTTAAGTGCTCTGACATTGAAAAATAGTAACAACTATAATAACTTAATTAACTCTAATAAAATAATAACTTTAGATCTATAATATCTATGATTAACTATAATGAAATAATAACTTAAGATATATGATGAAGCTTTGTTCCTTTACTATAGAGCGAGAGCCTCATAAATCCGCATAAAATGAGTGTCGCCAATCATAAATACATGAAATTACTCGAATAGATAATGCAAAATGCATAAATATTGACAAATTAACCAATACCTTTATATATTGCACATAATTTACTCCTGTTTGTATTATATGCTTCTTTTTTTTTACGTTATGCCTCCGGGTTAAAATGAAATTATTATTATCATTTTTATTATTATTATTATTATTATTATTATTATTATTACATTGATTTCACATGTTACAACCTCTTCCTATTTTCTTACTTAATAATATATAAAATACACCTAACACTTTACATTCACAATTGCGTTGCTGACTACCGCTATGCAACACCTGATATTTATTTGTGAAGGTAAAGAGAGAGTCGTTATCACGTGGACAACTCTGAAGTGCGATTGCGATCTAATGGAACAGTCAATTTGTCCAGTATTGACTAATAATGGAGAGAGAGAGAGAGAGAGAGAGAGAGAGAGAGAGAGAGAGAGAGAGAGAGAGAGAGACAGAGAGAAGAGAGAGAGAGAGAGAGAGAGAGAGAGAGAGAGAGAGAGAGAGAGAGAGAGAGAGAGAGAGAGAGGAGAGAGAGAGAGAGAGAGAGAGAAACACAGAGAGAGAGAGAGAGAGAGAGATAAGATAAGATATTTTGATCCTATAGAGACACTTTGCAAGTACCAACTACAAGGTTATTGACTATACAAAGCGCCACCACGCCAGGAAATTATCCTTAATTTCCTTTTTTTTTAATTCTTGGTGGACTCGAAGAGAGAGAGAGAGAGAGAGAGAGAGAGAGAGAGCCTTATACACACATACATAAACACAAACACACTCATAAACACAAACAAACACACAAAGACGAAACAAAGACAGACCAGTAAATGAAAGCAAGAGGAAATCTCACCCCAGACAAAAGAGAGAGACAGCCAGGACAAGACAACCAGGTATTGACGAACACACTAATTGACGAATGGCTTGCGTCGCTGCGCCTCAACTGCCCCCCCCCCACACACACACACCCACACACACACACACACACACACACACACACACACACACACACACCCACACACACACACACACACACACACACACAGATATAATTACCAGATACCCCCACACACACACATACACACAATTTAGGGAAGAATTAAATGATGAAAAGAAGACATGATGAATTCTAATGAGGTAAATAAAGAGAAACATTAAAAAAGATGTCTATTATAAGACGGTCAAGAAGATGATAGGTATAGAAAATTAAGATAGTAACTAAACCTTACTTTACATTTTTAGGAAGCAATTATTTCTTTTAAAAAATCTTATTCACCCCCCCCAAAAAAAAAAAATTACGGAAGCGCAGTTGCAAAAAAGGAAAAAAAATTGAGAGGGAACGGCTGTCTTTTTCAAAATATCTCACTATTTTTTTTTTTTTTTGCTCTATTGTCCGACCTTTCTTTTCAATCTCGACATTATGAAGCAAAAAAATTATGGGCAAATCAACCTCTGCTTCACCACCACCATCATCACCATCATCACCACTACGAGAGAATTACCTATATATATTACACTGCCTTCCATCACCATCCCTTCATCACCACCACCACCACCACCACCACCACCTGCATCGTAATAGCCACCTTCTGTTCTCATTACGCAGGAAATATGAAGATTCAAGGCAAATTTAATCTTTCGACTTGATAGTAATAATTGGCTTGTCCTCCTCCTCCTCTTCCTCCTCCTCCTCCTCCTCCTCCTCCTCCTCCTCCTCCTCCTCCTCCTCCTCCTCCTCCTCCTCCTCCTCCAGCATGGATTTCGAAATAAGAGATCCTGCTTAACAAACCTACTCGATTTTTTTAATGTCATTTATTCAAACTAGGACGCTAAAATTCCCTCGGATGTAATATACCTTGATTTTCAGAAAGCCTTCGATACAGTTCCACATAAGCGACTTTTGACCAAGCTAAGGGCACATGGCTTAGGAGAGCAATTATGTTCATGGATTGGCGATTGGCTTTCAAATCGTAAACAACGGGTAGTAATAAATGGCGAGGCATCTGATTGGTTAGATGTTACTAGTGGGGTGCCTCAGGGCTCGGTCTTGGGTCCTACTCTTTTTCTGATATATATCAACGATCTGGACTGCGGACTTGTATCTAAAATATCGAAATTTGCAGATGACACCAAATTAGGCGGTAAAGCATATACTAGAGAAAACTGCGAACTCATACAAAGTGATCTCGACAAACTATCAGACTGGAGTGATAAATGGCAATTAAAATTCAATTCCGATAAGTGTAAAGTAATGCATATTGGCAACGATAACCTCAAATATAACTATCAAATGCAAAATAAATCGTTAACTGAAGTACAGCAGGAGAAGGATTTAGGTGTCATCATCAGTAATGATCTAAAAACCAATCCGCATTGCCCAGCTGCCAGTAAAAAGGCGAATATTATGTTGGGCTTTATTAAACGCAACTTTGAACACAAAACTCCGAAAGTAATGACACAAGTATACACGTCCTTGGTTAGGCCGCACTTGGAATATGCCGTTCAATTCTGGTCGCCCTGTTTCGTAAAGACCAAGCAAAATTGGAATCAGTGCAAAGAAGAGCAACCAAACAAATTCCATCTCTGCGAAATTCATCTTATGAAGAGAGACTGCGGAAACTTAATATGTTTTCCTTAAAGGATCGTAGAATCCGTGGGGACCTGATAGAAACCTTTAAGATCCTAAAAGGATTTGATGTCATTAATCAAGAGAACCTATTCGAGCTTTCAACTCAAATGACAACAAGAAATAATGGTTTAAAACTAAACGGTCAACGTTGCATCACTGATCTCCGTAAAAATTATTTCAATGTGAGAGTCGTTGATCGATGGAACAAGTTACCAGCAAATGTTGTCGAAGCCAGCACAATAACTACATTTAAAAACAGGCTTGACGCGCACTGTAAAGTAAATGGGTATCGATAGTGCCCTGCGAATTCATATTTAGTCCCCCGGATCGATTAGTTGTAGTGGTAGTGGTAGCTGTAGTTAGTATATTTCATACCCTATCTTTTTGCACTACAAAACATCCATGTTCCTATCTTCTTTAGGGACATGGTATCATTTTCCAACTGTTTTCTTACAAGTAGTTGATAGTTAGTAGTATGTAGTTCAGCAGATACCCTCGTTATGGACCAATAGGTCTCCTGGTGTCTGTTATTCCTATGTAATCCTATCAAGGGCGTAGCCAGAGGGGGGGCCAATGGGGCCATGGCCCCCCCCAATTCAACACATCTAATTTAGGAGTGTGGTATAATTTCATCAATTTTACTATATTGAATTTCATGTAAAGAACTAATAAATGACCCCCCATAGGGCTCAATATGCCCCCAATTAAGTCATATCTTCAAAAAAATTCTCTGGGGGGCTTACAGCGCCTCCCAGACCCCTAGCTGTTAGGCTCGCTTCGCTCGCCAACCACCCCTCAACCATCATTGGAAGGTGGCCCCCCCCAATTATTTTTCCTGGCTACGCCCTTGAATCCTATGTAATCCTCCTCCTCCTCCTACTTCTTCTTTTCCTCTTTACCGTCTCTCATATTTTCTTCCTACTCTTCCTGTTCCTCTTTCTCCTCCTTCTGGTCCTTCAATCTCTTTATTAACCTTTACTTCCATCTTCTTCCTCCTCCTCCTCTTCCTGTTTCTAATTTATCTTTACTACCATTCTCCTCCTCCTCCTCCTCCTCCTCCTCCTCCTCCTCCTCCTCTTCCTCCTCCTCCTCCTCCTCCTCCTCTTCCTCCTCCTCCGCCTGGTCTTAATTACCTAAGGATCACTTTTAATTGAATGTAACAGCTTGACACAGTCTGTTGTTACTGAGACCAGTGTGATATCTCTAGTAAGGACGTAGACATAGCATTTAGGGAGAGAAGTATGGGAAGGGAAGGGAAGGGAAGGAAAGGGAAGGGAAGGGAAAGGAAGGGATGGGAAGGGAAGGGAAGGAAAGAGAAGGGATGGGAAGGGAAGGGAAGGGATAGGAAGGGAAGGGAAGGGATGGGAAGGGGAGGGAAGGAAAGGGAAGGAGAGGGAAGGGAAGGGAAGAGAAGAGAAGGAAAGGGAAGGGAAGAGAAGGGAAGGGAAGAGAAGAGAAGAGAAGAGAAGAGAAGAGAAGAGAAGAGAAGGAAGGGAAGGGAAGGGAAGGGAAGGGAAGGGAAGGGAAGAGAAGAGAAGAGAAGAGAAGAGAAGAGAAGAGAAGAGAAGGGAAGGGAAGGGAAGGGATGGGAAGGAAAGGGAAGGGAAGGGAAGGGAAGGGAAGGGAAGGGAAGGGAAGGGAAGGGAAGGGAAGGGAAGGGAAGGAAAGGGAAGGGAAGGGATAGGAAGGGAAGGGAAGGAAGAGAAGGGAAGGAGGAAGGGCCCTTGTGTGTGTGTGTGTGTGTGTGTGTGTGTGTGTGTGTGTGTGTGTGTGTGTGTGTGTGTGTGTGTGTGTGTGTGTGTGTGTGTGTGTGTGTGTGTGTGTGTTTAGTAGACATAATTAATTAACGAGTTGACTTTGTAGCGAAATTGATTAGCTCCAGCATGCATTAGTAGACCGGCTGTTCCTTTCTACCCTGAGCAATGGAACACAAATTAGTACATTACAAGTACAGTACACAGGATAGCAGTGCATATCAAATGGGAGGCGGAGGTTACTTTATTTTCTCATTTCTCGATTATTTTCATTCCTGTTTGCTTCTACCACGGACAATAGAGGATTTTTTAAGCCTATATAATCTCCCATAATTACAAGATAAATAGCTCTGTTCTACACTTCATTTTCCTTTTTTTATTCTTTGTGTTTGTTGTGAAATTGACGAAAAGGCTAAAAATCAAATCTAACTTTATGACACGTCCCAATTAAGACCAAAAAATAGTAATTCTGTCCAATAAAAATAAGGTCGCGTTATTCTTAGTTTCAAAAATCAAATCTAACTCAATCCCGCGTCATAATTAGAAACAAAAATAGTAATACTGTCCCAATAAGAAATAAGGTAGCATTATTTTCATCACAAGAACAAGGTAATAAGCCATCACTTCAAGGCATAAGAAGAAGAAGAAGAACAACAACAACAACAACAACAACAACAACAAGTGATAATAAGAAGCATAAGAAGTGATGAACGTTATAATCCAGCCTAAGATTCTGGGAAGGCCGAGAAAATAGCCTCGCATCGCTACCTTAATAATGACCGCGCCGCCAATACCGAGCTTTAGCCAACCATTTATCACCATCAGCTTGCGGTACAGACTGCGGTACGAAGACACGGTAAAAAAAAAGTAATATAATAACTTTCTGAGAAAATATCATTACTCCTCGCCTTTTCAAACGATAAATAAAAAGTAATATAACTCACTAAAGAGTACCATAACTCCTCGTCTTTTTCAATACCATAAACAGGGCGTTACTTAACTACATACCATTAACCCCTTGAGACCCAGAACGTAATTTCCATTGTAATTTGGCTACCATTAGATGATTTATAATGAATATAAGCAATATATTATAGATATGACCTGTTTATTATCCTTGTCGACTAACTATTTTGGTATATTCAGTTACTTTTTGTAATTTTATGCCTAACAATAGACGATTTTATATAGCAAAGGAAAGATCTGGGCGTGAAGGGGTTGAAAAACACTAATGAAGGAAGATAATAGCCTACAGGCGCTATAGGCTTCAACAGGTGCTTGTGGACCCTTCGGACCCATGTATTGATGTTTGTAGTATTAGTATATATTAGACAACAATGTGAGTGCAAACTCAAAGGTGGATAATATAAAATTAACATAGGAAGGGAAATAATAGAAGGGTGCCAGGCAAGGATGGTGAGGAGGGAGGCTGGGCTGAGAGACCAAGAGAATATGAGGGAACAGACAAAGCACTCAAAGTTATGCTGAATGTATCTGATAACGTTAACACTCACGTCTTCTCGGTCCTGTAGTCAACACGTCCTTTACGTCTTACCTGAAAATATAAACAAAATAAATATCAGGCGACGGAAATTTGCAGATAATAAGTAAAACCTCATGCACACAAACGGTAAGTCCATCAGTCTACGGAATTAGTGAAATGCGGCAAGGCGTTACCGCAAGATTCCTTCTGTAATCTAATACTCTTAAAAGTGTTTTTAGCCCAAAACCCCCTTCAAAATTATTCAATCGACATGGGACCAAGCCGCTTACCACCTACGATATATTTGTTATTTTGTGAGCCTATTCTCATCAAAATTAAATTTACAGTTTCGGCTACCCAAAACAGACAGACAGACAGACAGACAGACAGACAGACACACGGCTACTCCTATAGTATATTAGATAGATGTAAAAAAAAAAATACTGTAATGCCATAGAAGATACTAAAACTACATTTGTAAATAAATTGCTTAAAAAAAATTAAAGCAATGTAGTTCTTATACCTTAAACTCCTCGTTATATAAACACAACTTCCTTGACATATATACACTCTGCAATACCACTTTTTTTCTCTCTCTCTCTCTCTCTCTCTCTCTCTCTCTCTCTCTCTCTCTCTCTCTCTCTCTCTTCTCTTCTCTCTCTCCTCTCTCTCTCTCTCTCTCTCTCTCTCTCTCTCTCTCTCTCTCTCTCTCTCTCTCTCTTTATCCTCCCGTCAGCAATGATCAGACACACATTTACCCAGAAAGCAATGGTCGTGAGTCGCCTTCTCCTCTTCTTACCATTACCATTACGTATATTGTCCTCGCAACACTCCCGCCGTGAATCTCAGTGGCGAAGTGGTTAACGTGATCATGCTATACGTGGGCACCGGTTCGCATCCTGGTTGATATAAACTGTATTGACCTCACCCAGATTGCGCTCAAACCAACCTAGAATGCCCTTAACCCACCCAGACTGCGCTCAACCCACCCAGACTGCGCTCAACCCACCCAGACTGCTCTCAACCCACCCAGACTGCGCTCAACCCATCCAGACTGCGCTCAACCCACCCAGACTGCGCTCAACCCACCCAGACTGCTCTCACCCCCACTCCTCACTCTCCATCACTCCTCACTCTCACTCTCTACTCTCTTACCTCACTCAGCCAATGATCAGACACCACATTACCCGAAGCATGGCGTGAGTCGCCTCCCCATCTTACCATTACCACTCAGTACTTGCCTCGAACCACCCGCCGTAATCTCCATGCCAGAAGTGGCTAACGTGATCATGGCTATACGTGGTCACCGGTCGCAATCCTGGTATAACACGTATTGACGCTCAACCCAGATTGCGCTCAACACCACCTAGATGCCTTAACCCACCCAGACTGCGCTCAACCCACCCAGACTGCGCTCAACCCACCAGACTGGCTCCGCAACCCCCCACCCCAGACTGCGCTCAACCCACCCAGACTGTGCTCAACCCATCCAGACTGCGCTCAACCCACCCAGACTGCGCTCAACCCACCCAGACTGCGCTCAACCCACCCAGACTGCGCTCAACCCACCCAGATTGCTCTCAACCCACCCAGACTGCGCTCAACCCACCCAGACTGCGCTCAACCCACCAGACTGCCTCAACCCACCCAGACTGCTCTCAACCCACCCAGACTGCGCTCAACCCATCCAGACTGCGCTCAACCCACCCAGACTGCGCTCAACCCACCCAGACTGCGCTCAACCCACCCAGACTGCGCTCAACCCATCCAGACTGCGCTCAACCCACCCAGACTGCGCTCAACCCACCCAGACTGCGCTCAACCCATCCAGACTGCGCTCAACCCACCCAGACTGCGCTCAACCCACCCAGACTGCGCTCAACCCACCCTCACCCAACAATTCATCTTCCCATATAGTTTAGTCGATATCCAGACACCTGAACAGACATGAACAAGGCATTATGGACTGTTATTTGTGGTAGTATTAATGTCGCAAGCAGGTATCTTTATACAGGGTCTTTATACACCACTGGGAATACGAGAGACATAGTTTTTATCAAGGCCGAGAGAGAGAAAGTGTCTGTCCCTTAGCCTTGTTTTTTATTCCTTTTTGTGAATTGTGAAAGCTTAGAACAAAAAATTATGGAGGGTTGTCTGTTGTTTATTTTTTCGTTTTGTTACAAAGGATAAATAAATATTCGCTTTAATGGTCCATAACATACAGAAAGGATGAGGCTCACATATCTGTTTTTCGTTTTCAGGTGTAAAATGAGCGAAATTATTTTTATAATTGCAAAAGAAATACCGCATTTTTTCAGACTGTTCGGCGCGGCGCCCCCCACGAGATACATGATTAAATGCATGAGCTTCACGATTATAACTTTTTTCCTGAAATAAATATGAGTAAGTTTTACCTGGGCAAAAAATATTTTTTTAAAGTTTAAACGTTTGCTTAGTTTTTTTTTATTATACCTCAACAAAACCAGATTTCTGAGGCGTCCACTGCATCGATTACTTAACTTTAACAATTCCATACCACACATTTACGACACATTTAAGACATATTTATCTATACATGAATGTAATCAATAAATCCTTCAATAAATTCTCAACACAAATCGTCAACAATAATCCAACCAAACCTAACAATATCTAAACAACATTCCTCATAATATCCAATCAAATCCCAACTTTCATCCTAAACCTTCAACAAATAATCCAACAAAAATCTTCCAATATATCAGAAATAATACTCACAATAATCCAACGAAATCTTAATATTTCTTAGAAATCTTAATTCTTTCACTTTCTCTGCCTTACTTCTAAAAAAACAACATGTGTTGAAGGCAATCGCATTATTGGTGTATTATTCACAGTCAAATAACCGGGGTTTCATTGTATAGACAATAGCAGTTAATGTTAGTTGCAAAAAATGGTAAGGAAAATCCGTGCAACAATCTTGAGTTGACAGACCAAGCCAGGTTAGTATTGCCAAAAATGAAATTCTCCGTCCTGTATAAACTTATCGGTTGCTAACATCTTAGTTAAGCTATTGTGAAGGTATCTCTCTCTCTCCTCTCTCTCTACTCACGTTCTCTCTTCTCACTGGCTACTCTCTCTCTCTTCACTCATCTTATCTTCTCCTCCTCTCTCTCCTCTTCTCTTCCTCTCTCTCTCTCTCTCTCTCTCTCTCTCTCTCTCTCTCTCTCTCTCTCCTCTAGCGTATACAAGAGTAAGATTCTTTCACGTGGAGGATAAAAACTTTCCTTGCAAGATTTCAAACTCATCGTAATATATCTTACTCCTCCGTCTATCCCTCCTCCTCTTCCTCCTCCTCCTCCTCCTCCTCCTCCTCCTCCTCCTCGTCGTCCTCCTCCTCCTCCTCCTCCTCCTCCTCCTCCTTCTCCTCCTCTCTTCC
>JACEEZ010004170.1:161491-178991 GCA_016584305.1 Chionoecetes opilio | reverse complement strand
GAGGAAGAAAACAGACAAGAAAAATAAGAAAAAAATTCACATAGGCAAAATCTTCAAATAAATAAATAATAACTCTTCAAAATAAAGCGAACTTCAACAAAATTAAAATTAATTTCCTTCAGACTGACTAAAATCTATTCAAACACAAACATTCCCACATTAAAAAAAATACTAAATTAAGCATGGAAATTACAATAAGCTTAGAGTAATGTTACACGTGACCAAATAAAAAATATAACTACGCACACGTAAAATGACATAATACCGTTCATTAAAATATTCAAAACTCAATATTACAGGTCTCTCCTCCCTCTCTTATCTCTTTTCTCTCTTTCCCATTTTCCTTTCAGCTCCTATATTCCACGTTTCTCCCTCCGATTCTTTCTCTCTTTCCCTCTTTGCCTTAATATTTCCTCCACACATTTCATTTCCTCTCCATCGCCGCCTATCGCGACCAGCACGGGTGTCAGCGCGCCAGGCTCTCCCATCCCTTGTCCCATTTTCTGTGATTAATTCCCCGCAGGAAACTGAACATGGGAGTTGCCTCAGATCTTTTTTAAGGGGAGACTCTGCCGTGTTTGAACATGAAGGTGTGTGTGTCTGTCTGTCTGTCTGTCTGTCTGTCTGTCTGTCTGTCTGTCTGTCTGTCTGTCTGTGTGTGTGTGTGTGTGTGTGTGTGTGTGTGTGTGTGTGTGTGTGTGTGTGTGTGTGTGTGTGTGTGTGTGTGTGTGTGTGTGTGTGTGTGTGTGTGTGTGTGTGTGTGTGTGTGTGTGTGTGTGTGTGTGTGTGTGTGTGTGTGTGTGTGTGTGTGTGTGTGTGTGTGTGTGTGTGTGTGTGTGTGTGTGTGTGTGTGTGTGTGTGTGTGTGTGTGTGTGTGTGTTCCTCTGTACGTAAGGTCTTTCCCTATAGAATAAAAACTTGTTAGGATACGCATGCAACACAGTATTCGAATGGTTATTTTCCCTTCTTTCTATATTTAAATGAAATACAACGAGATTAAGACATACGATTTTTTTTAAATTGATAAACTACAAAAATGAAAGAATTTGCGTCAAGGATCATAAGCTTAACACACAGCAAAAAAAAACTTCATACATTACACAAACACGAGTGGTCATTCGTTTAAAACACTCAGCTTAACAAATAAACAAAAAGCTTTTCCAAACAGTAGACAACTAATAAATACCAAATAAATAAATAAACATTATCCGCCGCAAAAAATTCTCAAACTCAATGAAATTTCGAAGACAAGACAAAAAATAAATAACCAGAGAAAACGAGAAAGAAAAATACAGCAAAAATAAATACGAGGAGATTCGGCCGATAAGGACAAACTAAAGTAAACAAAAATTTTGGCCAGTCCTTCACAGCCCTCACCGCGCTCCGGGACATTCCAGATACGCAGATTCCAGTCGTGTTCTCCAATTACCGCTTCGAGATTCCAGGCGTTGATTCCATGATCCACTCGTCGCACAAGAGGCGGATCCTATTTGCAATCCCAATCCTATTTATCCACCATTTTGGCCGAGCTTCCTGAATTGGAAAATTAAGACGCGACGCCCGAGAAATTGAAGACGCAATTGACTTCTTTCACCTCGTTGGTCAGTCGTTTTATATAGTTTATAATATTTTTTATTATATGACCTTTTCAGCGCGGATACGAATTATTTACATTTTTTCTAAGCAGGATATCTTTTAAGAATCTTTCGTTTTTAAGTGTTTTCCTTTTCTTTTTTTTTGCTTCTCGTGGAATGAGGAGGAGGAGGAGCAGAAGGAGGGGGAGGAGCGGAGGAGGAGGAGGAGAGGAGGAGGAGGAGGAGGAGGAGAGGAGGAGGAGGAGGAGGAGGAGGAGGAGGAGGAGGAGGAGGAGGAGGCGGAGGAGGAGGAGGAACTGGAACTGAGAAAAACGAAAATGCCGAAAAAGAAATGATATAGAAAAAATAAAATATAATATAATGAAGGTGGACAAAATAAAGAAATGTGAGAGAGAGAGAGAGAGAGAGAGAGAGAGAGAGAGAGAGAGAGAGAGAGAGAGAGAGAGAGAGAGAGAGAGAGAGAGAGAGAGAGAGAGAGAGAGAGAGAGAGAGAGAGAGAGAGAGAGAGAGAGAGAGAGAGATATGGAGAGCAGCTGATAGACAAACCTACAGATAAACATGAACAGAAAAACAAACAGACAGACAGAACAGAAAGAAAAAGACAAACACACATACAAGCAAACAAACATGCAGACAAACGCAAACAGGAAAACCCAGAGGAAAAAAAACAAGGAAACAAAGATAAAGAGAAAAAGATACACACACACACACACACACACACACACACACACACACAGACACACACACACACACACACACACACACACACACACACACACACACACACACACACACACACACAGACACACACACACAGACACACACACACACACACACACACACACACACACACACACACACACACACACACACAACCCATCTTTTTAGTATATCTACGAGCCGTGATACGATTTTTGAAGTTTTTCATTCTGCGAGACACTTTCTGAAGAATTTTAAATACCTTAATGCCCACTACCGAAATAATACCATAATGCCCACTACCGAAATAATACCATAATGCCCACTACCGAAATAATACCATAATGCCCACTACCGAAATAATACCATAATGCCCACTACCGAAATAATACCATATTGCCCACTACCGAAATAATACCATAATGCCCACTACCGAAATAATACCATAATGCCCACTACCGAAATAATACCATATTGCCCACTACCGAAATACTATATTGCCCACTACCGAAATAATACCATAATGCCCACTACCGAAATAAGATAAGATTTTCATCCTATCTAGACACTTTGCAAGTACCAACTACAAGGTTATTGACTATACAAAGAGCCGCCACGTCAGCACGAACTAGGCGGACTAGAACCGCTGACCGAATGCACAGGGACGCTGCACATTGCGAACTCACGTCGCTACCAACCTTGCCACCCTGACGGGCACTACCGAAATAATACCATGATGCCCACTACCGAAATAATACCATAATGCCCACTACCGAAATAATACCATAATGCCCACTACCGAAATAATACCATGATGCCCACTACCGAAATAATACCATAATGCCCACTACCGAAATAATACCATGATGCCCACTACCGAAATAATACCATGATGCCCACTACCGAAATAATACCATAATGCCCACTACCGAAATAATACCATAATGCCCACTACCGAAATAATACCATGATGCCCACTACCGAAATAATACCATAATGCCCACTACCGACATAATACCATAATGCCCACTACCGAAATAATACCATAATGCCCACTACCGAAATAATACCATGATGCCCACTACCGAAATAATACCATAATGCCCACTACCGAAATAATACCATAATGCCCACTACTGAAATAATACCTTAATGTTAATGACAATTATGGTAATGTGTTTTTTCGCGTCATCGGCATTCTCTCTCACCGTAACAATGGTAGCCAAGGATACAGCACAACGCTTTGCCCGTATTCCTGTCACCATGAACACTGAACAAAATAGTTTGAAATGTAATAAAAGATTTTAAAAGATCCGCGTTTGAGAAAGTACTTGGGCAAACACAAATACGCAAGAATTTACACATCCGCAACTCTACAAACGAATTCGGACTTCCGCAATTTGCTCAAGTTGCGGTTTGCGGAAGTGTTTGCGGAAGTGCCCATCTCTGAGTCACACACACACACACACACACACACACACACACACACACACACACACACACACACACACACACACACACACACACACACACACACACACACCTAGACACAAAGAAAACCAGAGAAGTGAGGCAAATAAAGAAAAAACAATCATTGCCACATCCAGTTATTGGCTCTCACAAACACTTGCAAATACCAACAAACATAAACTCGTTCCGTACACGTATAGTTCCGGTAAAAAAAAAAAATCCCATCTGAGTTTACAGGTGATGATTATACGTGTGTCGAGCAGGTGTGAGGGAGGGGGGGGGAGGGGGGGGAGGCGTTCATTAATCAAGGCAGGTAAAAAAAACAAAAAAAGCACCTCAACCGAAGTTATTCGTCATAGTTTTGGTGTTGATAAATTTCATGACGGCGAAAAAAGTTGTACGTTGATTGATGTATCTGTGAAAATTTATCATAATTATCAAAGTCCATCGTAATTTTCATGTGATGCTATTTAGATGAAATAAAAAAAAAAAAAAAAATAAATAGCTTGTCCGCGCACTCACTATAATATTCGTGAAATTAACACAAGCGATTCATTATTATCAAGACTGACTCATTTATCATTATTATCATCATCATTAACTATTCCTATTACTTATTATCAAAAGTCATGACTCAATCTCATCACCACATATTATAAGAACATAACAAAATAAGGAAGCTACAAGAGGCCGCGAGACCTACACGTTATAGTTCCTGTAAATAACTATTATATAACCTCATAACCTCCTTCACCCCTACTTAGATAGCCCCTCCAATGCAACCCCTCCATAACCATAGAGTTGTTGCATACTAATTTTCTCTGCCTTCTATTTTCACTTTTCCTGTTTCTTATTGCTTGTTCTACCTCTTCATCCCACCATCCTGTTAGTCTAGTTGTTCCTGTCTTGTATTTCTTCATTCCTATAGTATTTTTTGCCTCCTGCATCATTACCTCCTGCCTATACTATGTTCTTGTTTTTGTTTTTGCTCTAGTACTTAAGTTAACTCCTTGGCTTGTTCTTGTTGCTTTGTTTTGTCTGTATGCCTCCGGGCGAG
This sequence comes from Chionoecetes opilio, assembly GCA_016584305.1. Classification (NCBI taxonomy): domain Eukaryota; kingdom Metazoa; phylum Arthropoda; class Malacostraca; order Decapoda; family Majidae; genus Chionoecetes; species Chionoecetes opilio. The sequence goes on along the minus strand of JACEEZ010004170.1, from coordinate 174,170 downwards.
AGTAAAATTATTATTATTATTATTATTATTATTATTATTATTATTATTATTATTATTATTATTATTACATTTTTAACGTCCTGTATACATAACCGATATTATAACTATTTGTTCTTTCCTGGAGGCACGAATCACAATAATGTTATCCAAACGCGACGCAGTGAAGAATTACCAATTGATATTTCGTCATGCTACTGATTAAACCTGACCTCTCACCTGTGACGGATTATTTCATTTGTCCTCATTAGGCGATTTATGACATTACCTTTGACCTTGACCTGTGCCCCGAGGTATTAAAGTCACATCAATCAGTCGTAAAGGGATGAAAGAAATAATATAGGAATAGAGAAATAGGAATTGATAGAATAGGAAATAGGAATTGATATGAAATAGGAATTGACAGAGTATAGGAAATAGGAATTGATAGAGAATAAGAAATAGGAATTGATAGAATAGGAAATAGGAATTGAATAGAGAATAGGGGGAAAATGGGTGAAAATTGAATGATAAAAGTGTTGGTGATCAATGGTGAGACAAATTGGTGAAACAAAGCATGATAGATGATTTCACAAGGATTAGCAGAGTTTCAGATGCTGATGTTCAGAGTTCAGTTTCAGAATTTCACTTTCACGCAGGCTTAAAGGTGACTTCAGGCTCGGGATCCCAGGTGGAAACCAGAGCGCGGGGGCAATAACACTCGAGCAACGGTGATAATAGTAGGATTAAGACATTAACGGGCGAGTTTGGGCCATTGTTCGCGGAATAACGTAATACAGAGCAAATTTACGTGATAACTGGTGAGCTCAAAAAGATGATAGGCTAGCAGATGATTATAGAGAGACGAATGTATCAGATAACACGCGAGCTATAGTGATACGTGATAGGTGAATGAAAATAAATACAAAATAGTAAAAAAATTGAAAGTGTGGAGGAAAATTAGAACATTCAGATGGTTATAGAGAGACGAAAGTATCAGTTAACACGCGAGCTAAAGTGATACGTGAAGGGGCAATGAAAATAAATACTAAAATAGTAAAAATAAAAGGTGTGGAGGAGCATTACCGGCAGTGTGATGTGGTGCTCTTAGCGTGAAAGCCGCGCTGATGTAGTGTGTGTGCAGGCAGCCGCGCACACCACCACCATTACACCTCACCTATGTCATACTTTTATGGGGCTAACTCTATGAACTCCTTCACGCCCAGATCTTTCCTTTGCTAAAAAACCGATTTTACAATTTACCGACAACATACAATTTTAATAAAAATGTGTATGTTGTCGAGCCATAAAATTACGAAAAGTCACTTAATATACCAAATTTGTTAGTGGACAAGGATACTAAACAGGTCATAGCTATAAAACATTGCTTATATTCACTAAAAATCGTCTAATGGTAGTCATAATTACAATGGAAATTACGTTCTGGGTCTCAAGGGGTTAAGGTGGACACAACAACTCGTTCCAAGCTCGTATTTAGTCGGCTCGGGTTTATTTGTTATAGTGATACCTGCAAGTATTATGTATTCTCGCGGCAAACTACTATTCCGTGCCATGACCTCAAAACTACCCTAGCAAGAAGCACACCCTCGCATACTCGCTCCATGTAAGAACATAAGAACATAAGAAAATAAGGAAGCTACAAGAGGCCGTGAAACCTACACGTGGTAGTTCCTTTTACTTAACACTACCTACATCCACCTTTCATCCCCATCCATGAATTTATCCAGCCTCCTTTGAATGTTTTTATTTTTATTGTCTGAACACGTGTACACACTCGTCCCCAAATGCAACAGAAAATGTGTCTCCATGGTATAATCTTTCTTGCTAAACGAAGGCCTCCATTAAGTCTGAGGTCGTTATCACTTCTAGTTCCCAGTACAGGTTATAATAGCGGCACGAACAAAGGACTTCCGCCACCGGGTTTGACTGTAGCTACTTCACTTTTCTCCCTCAGTCATTAGGCAGCGTTCCTTAGCCGGAGGGAGAGGCGGGAGAAAAATAATTGTACACGCAAGATGAAGGCTGAAGTCATTCGTTGAGCATTTACTGGAGTGTTTTCCTGCTCCCTTGTCTCGCCCTTCCCTGTCCTCGCCTCCCTCGCCCGACCCACGAGACCAGACTACAAATTGGAAAACTTCAGGGTAAAATCAGGGTAGAACAAGAAGTAACGCATTCAAGCTCGAAAAGCGGAGATTTAAAAAGGAAATAAGGAAAAACTGGTTCACAAATAGGGTGGTAAATGATTGGAATGGACTCGGTCGTCAGGTGGTCATTGCAGAGTCAATAGGGAGCTTTAAAGGAGGCTAGATAAATTCATGGATGGGGATGAAAGGTGGATATTGGTAGTGTTAAGTAACAGGAACTACCACGTGTAGGTCTCGCGGCCTCTTGTAGCTTCCATATTTTTTTTAATCTTGTCGCAGTAGTGTTGGACAAGGGATGGAAGGAGAGTTACTTTCATGCAAACTTTACCGCTTCACCAACCACGCATGTTCCATATTAACTGATACGTCCGGCCTCCCACCACCCCTGCCTATCCCAACCTCACCCACCACCCGGCATTCCCAGGCGGCGTGGAAATACATGCACAGTTTCCTTAAAATGCGAGCCCTTGTCCACCCAGCAGTGAATGGGTACCGGGTGTTAGTCGGGGGTTTGTGACCCGCCTCCCGGGGTGGTGGCTTCGGCCAAAACTAACGAAGAGAGGAGAGGAGGGGAGGAGAGGACCTACCAAGCGAACCTAAGCGGAAGAGGTCACAAGAAGAGGAAGAAGAAAATGAACAAACCCTCACCTGAGTGCCACAGACGCTGCTGCTCCGCCCTTTGAGGCACCTCCTCCTTCCTCAGGTCGGCGCGGCGGCTCCCTGAAGGGCCTGTAGTCTGTAGCGTCCTCGCAACACCCACACACACCGGTAAAAGCACGACACCGCGGAGATAGCTCACCAGATAACTCCATCTTTGATCTCGAAGTGACATCATGCTTCGAGATCAAACCCTTAACTCGAGACTGGTTTCTTTACCGTCAAGCTGAACCCTTACCATTAATGTGTGGTGCCGGCGAGACATAACACTCCCGCCTCGCACACGCGGTAATACTTCCTTCCACCCGGCACACAGTCACAAGGAACGGCTATCGTGGCTATCGTGGCAGCGAAAACATCATATCGTAGCCTAATATTCAAATGACACCTTCTCCCGCCATGATCCTTGTGACTCGTTCATCTGTAAGTCTGAAGCAGTGGACTTGAGAATGCCTGACCCCGTCACCCCTTTCCCCCTCTCCCCGCCTGACCCTCCCCTCACCCCTTTCCCCTCTCCCCCTCCCCGCCAACACACAAACACACACACACACTGCTATCATCTCAGCAGGCGATGCACCATGTGAAATTGTCATGTGTAGGCTTAGGCTACATTTCCCATGAACTAAAGATTGATTTAATGCCCAAAACAAAGGGGGGAATGTGCCAGATATCAGAGGTCATATGCATGAAATAAAGAACATGAATTTCTTGTTAATTGGCAACCTTGAAGCGTTCTCAGACAAGCCCCTCCCGCCCCCCTACCCCCCACTAGATAGCGCTGGCACCCTCCCTCCCTCCCTCCTTCACGCCCGCTCCTCACAGCCTCATCCCTCATGCGGCGACAAGGAAAAGAATACAGTAATTCACATGCGTTTATATATGTTACATACTGTGTGATGACCAATACAGATGTTGAAAAGGCATCATCTGGAGTGAAATCTTCATTAGTTTTTATATAAGAGTACAGACCTCCTTCCTTCCACCTCCTTCGCAGCTCCGTGGCCGCGTCCCTGGCTGTGCCCCGCCCCGCCGCCTAGTGCTCGGTGAAGGAGTGGGCACGCAGCTGCTCCAGGGACTCGCACAGCTGGCCGCAGCACGAGCACGAGTACACCTCGATCATCTTCACCTCGTGCTTCGCCTGTGGCTCAACCACATGCTCGATGGCTTCGCTCAACATCTTCTGGTAATTCTCCTCTAATTTCTTCACTAATTCCTTGTCCTCTTCATCCTCCTCCTCCTCCCACACCACCACCTGGTTCTTGGGCTGCGGTGCTTCGTCGCCGTGCCGCAGCCGCATGTGTGCCGCCAGCCCGGCCCGCCCGCGGAAGATGCTGCCGCACAACTTACAGAAGTTGGCACACGCGATGTCCGCCTGTACGTGTGTCTTCATGTGCGCGCGAAGATTCCAGTTGTTGATGTGACACGCGCCGCAAACCTCGCACACGTACCGCTTGTCCCGCAGGTGCACGGCGCGGTGGTGCACGCGTAGCTGCTTCTTCTGCTTGAAGGTCATGGCGCACAGCGGGCACACGAAGGGCCGCTCCTGCCCGTGGATGCGGCGGTGCTCCCTCAGCTCTGATGCCATGGTGAACGCCTTGTTGCACTGACTACACACATAGTTACCAGAGTTGGTGTGTCGCGCGACGTGCGAGCGATACGTGGAACGAAACTTGAAGGTGGCTTTACACAGCTCGCACACGAAGGGCCGTAGTTTGGAGTGCGTCCGCAAGTGCACGGACAGCTTTGCTTTGTCCGGCGCCCGGTAGTCACAGTGCGGACAGGCGGCCTTCCTCTCCCCATTGTGGACGTAAATATGATGGTACTGCAGACTGATCTTCTGCGTGAAGGTCTTCCCACACACGGTACAGAGGAACTTTTTATCCCCTGTTCGCTCCACTGCGATGCTGGACAGGTGGCTGCGGCAGCGGTGGGCGTCAAACGCGCGAAGGCTGGCGAAATCCCTTCTGCAGTGGCGGCAGCAGACTTCCCCTGACTCGTCCTCCCCACCGCCAGGCTCTGAAAAGGACATTATACGATGTGAGTGAAGAGCAAACTTTCTCGACACCCTAACACTGCCACAGGAACTACCTCGAGTAGGTCTCACGGCCTCTTGTAGCTTCCTTATTTTCTTATGTTCTTATGTTCTTACCTGGCTGGCACGGGAAGGACGCGATGCATTTGTCTTTCATAACCAACTTAACAGAGAAAAGTACAATCAAATTTATCAACTTTAATAATGAATATAAGTACATATATAAATATAATTAAATATAAGAGTGTCTTCTTTTTCATCCTAACTATTCAGTTCCTTCATATTTTTGTGTTTTTGTTTTTATATACACCAGATTCTGATGGTATGACTTTTTTTTTTAACAATTTTGCTCTTCTTTCTATTTTCGGTTCCAATTTTGATACAATGAGGAATTAACATTTTTTTCCTGATATTCTTTTTTTCCTAAATGTTTTTTTTTTTTTTTTTTATACGCCAGATTCCGATGGTATACGACTTGTTTTCAAGAATTTTTCTCTTAGTTCTACGTATTTTTGCTTCCAATTTTGAAGTATGGTTGCCTATGAATATGAGCCTAGAAGCTGCAGGGTGGTTAGACAGGAACACTAAGGAATAGTTTATTGGGTGAACATTATGCCCTTCGCTGATCATTGATAATTCTATGATAAATATTAAAAACCATTCTGGTATTTTTCATATAATTTATTTTCATAACTACAGTGTTCCTTGCATTGAAGACACTCCAGAGTCCAGAAAAACATAAGAACATCCCTTCTTTCTGCAATGTCGTGTATGATAGTGCATGTAAAATGAGGAATAATAATTATAAACCTCATGACTTTCTACTCAAAACATTACGGTTTGGTTTTCCTATGAAGTTAACCCCTTGAGATCCAGAACGTAATTTCCACTGTAATTTGGGTACCATTAGACGATTTTTAGTGAATATAAGCAAAATTTTATAGATATGACCTGTTTAGTATCCTTCTCCACTAACTAATTTGGTATATTCAGTTACTTTTCGTAATTTTATGGCTCGACAACAGACAATTTTTTATAGCAAAGGAAAGATCTGGGCGTGAAGGGGTTAAGCAGCAGTTTACTAAAGTTCAAACTCTATTTCGTCGGGTCTGACTCGAAAGACAAAGTTATCACTCTCTACCAGCACAGTCCTGCCGTCCCCCTCCTCAAGGCTGTCCATCTCAAAGCCTTCCCTGATTTCCACGCCACTCTCCACCTCTATCCCATTATCATGCTCCTCCTCTATCTCCCCTTTCACCACCACATTTTCCAGTGCTTCAATTTCTTCCTCCTCTCCCTCTCCATGCAACTCAACATTTCCTTCTTGTGTGTATGTTATAGTTGCTTCTTCTCCTTCTACTGTTATGTCTCCCCCTTCATCACCCACTACAGTATAGTCAAGGTGTTGGGGTCGCCGTGTGGGGTGCTGCGAGGTGGCGCCCTTGCCCTGCTCCTCCTCTCCTTCCTTGGCCACCCCGTGCAGCACCTTCAAGTGGGCCGTCAGTCCCCGCAGACCCCTGAAGGAGGCGGCACACATGTCACAGTTGTAGATGTGAGGCAGGTTGCCCCGGTGGATCTTGAGGTGAGCCCGCAGGTTGGCGCCGGTCATGAACTGCATGCCGCACACGTCGCAGATGAACCGTTTGTCCCCCAGGTGGACGGCGCGGATGTGACACGCCACGTTCTTGTAGGTCTTGAAGGCGAGGTGACAGTATTTGCAGGAGAAGCTTCGGTCTGAGCTGTGGGTGCGGCAGTGGTCCTCGTAGAGGGTGCGCTGGTTGAAGGCCTTGTGGCACTGGTCGCAGCGGTAGCGGCCCTGGTTGGTGTGCAGCACCATGTGGTTCCGGTAGGCGTGCAGGCTCTTGAGGCCCTTGTGGCACACCTCACACACGTGGTTCCGCTCCCCGGTGTGCACCTTCATGTGGCGCTTCAGGTGGTACAGTCTGGGACCCTCGTAGTCGCACTGCTCACACTGGTAGCGGCGCGGCGCCCCGTGCAGCAGCAGGCCGTGCAGGTACAGCTCCCTCTTCTCGTCAAAGGTCTGGCCGCAGGACGGGCACTGGTGCTGGGGGTGCCAGGTGGCGGGCCCCATGTGGACCTGCTGCCGGTGCACGGAGGCCTCCAGCGCACCGCCGAACACCTCGCCGCACTCCTCACACTGGTGCACCGCCTCGTCCTCGCCGTGTGAACTCTTCTGATATTTTCTCTTATTTCGGTTTACTTTCTTGTCCTTGCCTGTGGGTGTGCGGTGCCCCTCCCCAGCCTGACCTGCAAGGAGAGGTGACAGTCACGCAGGTGGCAGGGTGAGGGGCACCTAGGCCGACACAACACTTTATACCTCATGCACTGCTGTCTATCCTGTCATGCTGTCTGTCCTGTCATCAACACACCAAGGGTTAAAAGGTTTATAGTAATCGTCCACACCATTTCACCATTCCTGATTTAATAGTCAAAATATAGCCATTATCGAGTATATCAACAATATGTTGTCACTTTTTGCATCCAGTCACCCGTTTTTAAATAATCCGCAATCAAAATCTGTAAACCTTTCATCCCCATCCATGAAATTATCCGGCCTCCTTTTAAAGCTCCCTATTGACTCCGCACTAACTACCTGACGACTGAGTCCATTCCAAACATTTACCACCCTATTTGTGAACCAGTTTTTCCTTACTTCCTTTTAAAATCTACGCTTTTCCAGTTAGCCACTCCTGCAGCAAGAGTGAAACAAGACACACCTATTCAACCTTTACTCTACAACTTTTCTTCTACAACCTACCACCTTTACTTATGTTCTTATGACTGTACTCTACCTGGCATACTCTACACTACACTCATCATTTATTACCACCCAAGCACATCAAGGTAAAACAACGAAAACATATATTGGTTTACTGCATATATTTTATTTTAAATTTTAATACGAGAAAAATATCCCATAAAATTGTCTTCAAGCCTTTGCCGTTATTAGCATGGGTGTGATCAGGTGTCTTAACATACAGTTTATAGCTATGCATTATTCGTCCTCCTGTTTGGCGACCCTGCCACGTAAGCTTTAATGTCATGAGGCGCTATGACAGGACTGGGAGGGTGAGGCACTGACACTGGCACTATTCGTCAGTAACAATTTCCTCGTTAGTGTGTTCAATTTCTTCCTTACTGTCTTCAATTTCCACCTTAGTGTTCACAATTTCCTCTTTACTGTGTTCAATTTCCTCCTTACTGTGTTCAACTTCATCCTTACTGTTTTCAATTTCCTCCTCAGTGTTCACAATTTCCTCTTTAGTGTGTTCAATTTCCTCCTTCGTGTGTTCTTCCCGCTGTTGACAAGTCTCGTAGTGTTCCTCCATGACACCTCTGGAAGTGAACATGATGTGACAGGCACTGCACGGGTACACATGGATCACGCGGTCCTTACTGTTCATCAAAGACGCTGCAAGTTCCTGTGTGTTATGCGACTTTTCATTCACCAATTTATCAAACTGCTTCTCTAGTTCATCCTCTTCCCCTCCACTATACACTTCATAAACTACTGACTCGTCCTCTTTGCCATCAAAAGGACTGAAATCCCCTGTATTGTCTAGGTAAATGGTGCCCCAGTTGTCACTCCCATCACTGTTGCCAGCGTCTGTAAGAACCTTGTCGTCTCTTGAAAGTTTGGAGTAATGGAATTGTACAGGGCGACGGGTGGGATGCGGGGAGACCAGCTTTGTTTTATCGTCCTTTTTGGGCACTTTCTCATTCCCTTCAGGTTTCTTTGCGTTGGCCGGGGTGGTAGCAGGAGCCAAATGCACCACCTTCATGTGAACAGCCCGACCGTCTGGGCCTCTAAACTTAGCCTCACATATGTTGCACTCATAGGCATAGGAGAGTGAGGACAGATCGCCATGCTTCTTAATATGACCCTTGAGATTAAACCCCGTCATATGCTGGGCGCCACACACGTCACATATGAATCGCTTATCGTTGAGATGGACGGCTCTGATATGCCGAGCCACGTGTTTGTAAGCCTTGAAAGCCGCGCCGCAGTAGTCGCAGGCGTAGTCCCGGTGTTCACAGTGCGTGCGTATGTGGTCCTGGTAGGCGCCCTTGTGGTTGTACGCCTTCTGGCACACCTGGCAGATGAACCGGCCCTTGTTGGTGTGAATGACCAGATGGTTGCGGTAGGACTCCGCCGTCTTGAGCGCCTTCTGGCAGTGGGGACACACGTACCTCCGCTCGTTGGTGTGCACCTTCATATGGCGTTTGAGGTACTCCTTGGTGGGCGCCTCGTACACACACTGGGAGCACTGGTAGCGCCGCGGGGCCCCGTGCTTGAACATGCGGTGCACGTTGAGGCTGATCTTCTGGGTGAAGGTCTTGCCACAGTCGTCACATTTGTGCTCGCCGTGCCAGGGCGCGATGCCGAGGTGCATGTGGTTGAAGTGTTGGTCAAATTTCTTCTGCGTGGTGAACATGAGGCCACAGTCATTGCAGGCGTGGGGCTTCCTGATCCACCGGGTGTCGCCCTCCTTCCGCCGCCGCCGACCCTGCGACGTGTCCGGCATCCTCGGGGAGACGGAGCCGTCGTCGGTCTTGCCGCTGCTGTCCTCCCCCGCCCCGCCGCCCTCTCCAGCCGACACCATGTGTTCTGTAATGAGAGGCGGCTGTCAGGCATGGAGTGGGGCTTTGGGCTCCTGAGATGAGTCGCAGCCACTTCTTTCTGTGACCTTGAAACTTCTGCAGGAGTGATGCTTCTTCCCGAAGCACGAAGAATGGAGCAGAGCTCAAGCTTGTTCTGACACGGCACTTGCTAGGTTGATCAAACAAATTAAAATATTTTCCTTTGCTAACTCTCATTTTGACTATACTTAATCTGCTTTTTTTCCCTTGCTTTCTGGGGCATAACTTTAGGCAATGACAAATTTTGTTAAAATAGGAATCACTGAAGGATAGAAAATGCTCCAGACTTGGAGTTTTCTAAATTTTTTACAGAAATATATCTGTGAATGGTGAATATAAACACAAAAAGGACGATATTAAGAACACATTTATAAGGTATGTACATATTCTTCATATATAAACATAGATCAATAATGAATACAAATAATTCTATTCAATATAACAAAATGACTCTTTCCCCCTTCTCTTTTGTACACAGTCTACCTGCACGCCTGGACACGTGTACTGGACAGGCCACAACACAAGGCCATGCACCACAGCAGCACTTTAACCCCTTGAGGCCCAGAACGTAAATTCCATTGTAATTTGGGTACCATTAGACAATTTTTAGTGAATGTAAGCAATATTTTTTAGATATGACCTGTTTACTATCCTTGTCCACTAACTAATTTGGCATATTAAGTGACTTTTCCTAATTTTATGACTCGACAACATACAAATTTTTTTTTAGCAAAGGAAAGATCTGGGCGTGAAGGAGTTAATGTCTGTGTGTTGTGTTGGCTAGGGTCTCTGTATCTTATAAAGGTACTCTAGTGTCGGCCTCACGTCTTTTCATGCTCTGAGACATGATGCGCCGCGAGAAGGGCCGCTGAGGAGCATATCACCCCACACTGGTTACAGTCATACACATAGATCACCGTAAACTGCTGTTTGGGCTGCTGTTCTACCTCCACAGCCTCTATTCCCTTCACAGTATCCTTGCATTGCCTCTGTTCTACCGAGTCTCTGTCCTCAAAACTAACAGATTTATAATGTCGTTTAGTTATATTTATGACGTCTGCATTTTCTCTCTCCTCAGTGGTATGCTGCATGTTAGAGAGGCTTCCATCACCTTCCTCATGAGACTCAGAGATGAGCCTGACACACGGGTGGGAGGCTGAGGGAGAGGCTGTGTTCATAGAGTTTACTTTCACCTGAATGGAATCACACTGCTCAGGATGTATCTGTATCAAATGTGCATTCAACTCTGACTGGGTGTTGAACTTAACGAAACAAAGACCACACTGGAAACACGATTGACGGGACTCAGAGCGCGCGTGCTTCTTCATGTGGCTACGCAGGTTGAAGGTGGTCATGAAACGCGCTCCACACACATGGCACACCATCCTCTTATCATTAAGGTGCACGGCCCGAATGTGCGAGCGAAGACACTTGCTCGTCTTGAAGCACATCTGACAGATCTCGCAGTTGTATTCACGCAAGCTGAAGTGACTGCGGCAGTGGTCGTCGTAATACTGTTTGTGGTTGAAGGCTTTTTTGCACACGGAGCACGTGTAGCGGCCCGTGTTGGTGTGCAGGGCCATGTGATTCCTGTACGTGTCTGTGGTCTTGAGGGCCGCGCCGCACACCTCGCAGGTAATGAGCCGTTCGTCAGTGTGGCTCTTGAGGTGTCGGGTCAGCTTGGCCTTGGTAACCGCCCTAAAGCTACACAAGTGGCACGGAAACTGCTTCGGGTCTCCGTGTTTGTGCATGCGGTGGACTTGCAGACCCACCTTCTGCGTGAAGCTTTTGCCACATTCCTCACACATGTGGTTCCCCGTCCAAGGTGGAACCCCCATGTGGACAAACTGGTGGTGCTGCTCCATCTTGAGCTTGGTGCTAAAAACCATCTCGCACTTGGGGCACCGGAACGCACCCCGCAACCAACGCTCGTCATTCTCGCCGCGTGCCTTGCGAGCCAGACGTCGCTGCCTTGCGTTGCCACTCTCCTCTCCTTCTCCGGCCGTCAGCACGTCATCGGATACAAAAAACTCAGGCACACCGGTTTCTACTTCTGAGCCAACAAGTCCGAGATCGTCCTCCTGACTATCCTCACTCCCCACCTCCCTTGCCTCCACCTCCCCGCCTTCTGCCTCTCCCCCAGGACATTCTCGCCCTGGAAGAAACACAAAGTCTTAGGGAGGTGGAGGGACACACGTCAGCGTTCTTCTAAAAACTAGACAGCAAACTCTATCAACCTGGTAACATTGTGGAGTCAAATCCCAAGGCCCAAAGACTATATATATATTTTTTTTTTTTTTACATCACAAAGGACTGGCCAAGGGCACAACAAAAATGGGTAACACAAAGCCTGCTTAGTTGCCAGTCCCTATAAAGAAGACAGTAAGAGAATAATATAAAAAAGAGGGGTGAGCCAATTTAGTTCGGGAGGTGTCTTGTTACTCTTCTTTTGAAAAGATTTAAGTCATAGGAAAGTGGAAAAATAGAAACAGGAAGAGAGTTCCAGAGTTTACCAATGAAAGGGATGAAAGTGTAAAGATACTGATTAACTCTTGCATTAGGAAGATGGACAGAATAGGGATGAAAATGAGTAGAAAGTCTTGTGTAGCGAGGCCGCGGGAGGGGGGGAGGCATGCAGTTAGCAAGTTCAGAAGAGTAATGAGCATGAAAATAACGGTAGAAGAGAGCAAGAGAAGCAGCTATGGCCATCAGATTCTCTTCTTTCAAGCTCACATAGCCGAGAATGCACACGATATAAGCCGAGTGGCTGTGAGCTCTCTTTCTAAAGTGTTCCTTTATTCACGAATTTGACAAGCCTTCTTTACACTTTTTCTTGTGCCTACTCTTCCCACTTTCCACCCTCCCTGGTCTGCTATATCTATCAAGTCAAGGTGTGTGCTCTGGCCGCCTGCCATCCCTCGCACTGCACTTCAAGAACATAAGAACATAAGAACATAAGGAAGCTACAAGAGGCTGCGAGACCTACACGTGGTAGTTCCTGCTAACACTACCTACATCCACCTTTCATCCCCATCCATGAAATTATCCAGCCTCTTTTTAAAGCTCCCTAATGACTCTGCACTAACTACCACTACGATGATGACTGGATAATATGAGGTTCTTATGGTACTAATAATAACCAAACCAGCGAATTTATACAGGAACATCAGACTTACTTATTGAGAGC